>JBBPBX010024936.1:0-22204 GCA_038048925.1 Garcialebias charrua | reverse complement strand
TGAGTACAACTAATGGGATCAATACCCTGATGCATGCTCAATAATCCAGGTAGGAAAATCTAAAAAAGCTAAGTCTGGTCCTCTGGACATTCAAAAAACAAAACAAAACAAAGCAAAAAATTTGTAGAAACGTTTTGTCTTTCGTCCGAAAGACTTCCTCAGTCTGAGCTGCTGTACTCAGCTCAGTCTTATAAATAGCACCCTCTCACAGTGGATCGACCAGTTGGCTGATGACAGCCTGAAACCATCTGCTCACATGATCAAGGAGGACCATCAGCCTAACGATGGATCGTTAGCACCCTGATGGTTGTTTGCTATTCACAGAGGGCCAGTGCTGGGCAGCGCTAATCCAAAAATTAGTTCCGCTATTTCTAAAGCACTAATTAATTTATTTAGGTCCGCAATTTCAAAAGCACTAATGTCTTATGAAAATTAGGGGAAGCTAAATTCTAAACCGCTAATTCTAAAATAAAACACCATCAGACAAGAAGCAAGTTTTAAGTTGTTTGTATTGTACTATAGACTTAGGAAGGTATTTATAATAATATTGTTTGTAATAATAATCATTTTCTTTGAGTATAACCAATAGACAGGAAGGTATTTATAATAATATTGTTTGTAATAATAATCATTTTCTTTGAGTATAACCAATAGACAAAATACACACAACAAAACAGACCCTGATTACACCCAAGAGTTCTTTTTTTTTCTATTTTAAATCAGTTCTTGAATCCCGGATGATTAAAGGTCCATCAATCAATAATCTGGTAGTTTGTAGTTCATGATCCAGGGTAATATGTCCAGAAAAAAACAAATAGTTTGGTGCAATTTAAGTCCTACCGCACAGCTGTGGTGGTCCGGTAGCTTGCCATCCTGGGTGGGAACAGGGGGTGAAAAAAACCCTGACCTAAACAAGGTCATAAACAAAACAAAAATTAGCATTACTTTATACACAGGACTAAACTGTTATCAAAATTTCTATAGGCAGTCAACAGATTTAACGAAAAGTAACTAAAATTATCCTAAAACGATGAAATTACAAAAATCAAATGATTTATTTAATACTTTACGTATACAGTATATACAGTATTCTATTCGGCCACGAAATTAACAAAAAAGAATGATCTTTTAATCATTAAGACCACTTTTAAATCTCAAATACATGGGTGTGTCGCGACAGCATTTCTATTTCATAAAGGAACCCAAATACATAAAACGAACGACTCACCGTCGAGTGGTGGACACAAAACACCAAATACAATCCTCCGGCCGCGTTAATTTAGCTTGATACAGCGGGGTTCTCCCATAATTTATGAACACACTGAGCACAACCAGCTAGCCACAGCGTTAGCACCCGAGTTCACCTCAGACCCGGAAGATGTCAAGATGGAATAATCCATTTTTAGTAGGGGGATACAGAAATCGACCTGTTTTTGTATTGCGTTTTTAATGATCGTTGTCATCGTAACTATAATTATTTTTATGTTAAATGTACATTAACAAGCATGATCAATGTTAGGGATGTAGGTGACTGGCCGGGGTGGGGCGAGGCCGGGGCCCCTGCTGATTGGGAGCCCCAGGCAACGGCATCATTTGCCTACATGGTAGATCCGCGTCTGTTCTCCCCTCTGCTCCCCCTCCAACCCTCCCTCCTCTCTGCTCTTTGCGGTGAGGGAGGAAAAGGGTAAAACAAGCAGCTACGGAGCCAGCATAAGAGCCTGTAAATAAGTTTTTTTTGTTTTTATTGATAGATAATTAGTTATTAGTGGTACTGCATTTTAAATAAAAATAGCACAAATCCGCTTATGAATTATAAAAGTTAGTCAAACCACAAAAACGCTGACAAAAACGTTAGGTCCGCTGTAAGCGGATTAGCGCTTTAGCGCTCTCTAGCGGTCTATGCCCACCTTTGCAGAGGGCTGAGTGATACTAGCAATAACAGCGTTGTATAAGGGGGGCAGGTGAACCCGGAGGCCTCCCCCCTGTTTAAGAAGTTGATAGATTGCCTGAAAATTTTGAAGCAGAGTATTCTGTACCACAGACTTTACCCAGGGGAGGCCAGGCCAAGTCTGTATGGTTTACCCAAAATCCACAAACAAGGTGTACCTTTAAGACCAATTGTTAGCATGATTAACTCGGTCACTTACAATGTTTCCAAATATCTGGCGTCTGTACTCATCCCTTTAGTTGGCAGCTCAGAACACCACATACAGAACACCATGGACTTTGTGGATAAGGTGAGGGATGTCATCATGGAGACTGATGAAACAATGGTCTCTTTTGATGTCACATCACTCTTTACGTGCATTCCTGTTGATGAGGCAGTAGAGGTGGTCTGTTTAAGGTTAAAATCAGACACCACTCTGAACAGCAGGACCACGCTTTCCACAGAGCAACTGTGTCAACTCTTGAAACTGTGCCTGCAGTCAACCTACTTCACATATGGGGAGCAATATTATAGGCAGAAACATGGGTGTGCTATGGGGTCTCCAGTTTCTCCTATTGTTGCCAACCTGTACATGGAGGAGGTAGAAAAGAGAGCCTTGACGTCCTTTTCAGGGAGACCACCAAGTCATTGGTTCAGGTATGTTGACGACACCTGGGTTAAAATTAAATCTCAGGAAGTCCAACATTTCACTGATCACATCAACTCTGTGGATAAATATATCAAGTTCACACGAGAAGATGTAAAAAATGGCAGGTTGGCTTTCTTGGACTGTGAGGTATCAGTTTCTGATAGAGGAAATTTGCAAACTGAGGTGTACAGCAAACCCACTCACACAGACCAGTATTTGCAGTTTGACTCCCATCACCCGCTGTAGCACAAGTTAGGAGTCCGACTGTATCACAGAGCAGACAGCATCCCCACTAACTCAGCAGCCAGACCGAAGGAGAAATCACACACAAAAGAGGCTCTAGAGAAATGTGGTTCCCTTTCAGTCATGTCTCTCTGTGCAATATATGCTATGGGAATTGCGCCCCCGCGTGATTACCTGAAGGAATACATTCACGCCTTTACGGCAGGGGCGTAAGCGTTGCGCCAGAGGCCCCGCCCTCTGGGTACTTAAGCCGCTGACGCCCATCCAACTTTCTCTTATTGCCCATCACCTTGCTTAAACCTGAACTACCTCTCTTTGCGGGACATCTCTGTTGCTTCATCGCTCAACCAGAGGTGAGCTTGCTCCCTACACAGAGCGTACGGAGAATTATTCCTGCGTACTATTGGGCTAGCGAAAGCTAGTCTGGCACATTTTCCCTTAACCCCAAAGTATTTTTTCTCCTCTCTCCGCAGACTGCTTCCCTTGACGGCGCTAAACTGTGCAACAACCGCTACCTCTGCAAACTCGTAGCGGGCTAGCCAGTGAAAGCGACGCGACGGAGGAGGCGTCTCAAAATAAATGAAAAAGGATTTTGGAAGGACTCGCTCATCTTATCTCGGACATGCCTCCGGAGAAAGGAAAGCGAAAGACAAGACTTCATAGGAAAACTAACAGGACGACGAGCCCAACCTTGCGCGCCTGTCCCAATGGATGCGGTTTCTCCCTCTCAGCAACGGACATCCACAAGGCCTGTTCCGTCTGCTTTGGGATGTTACACGCAAAAATGGCGCTGGATGTGCCCGATTCTTGCCCACACTGCAGCCAGATGCTGGAGGCGGTGAGGAGGCACCAGAAGGACGTCGTCGCCAAGGCCATGGGTGCCACTGCGGTGCCAGCGGATCCGGACACCACTGAGCCTCTCACTCCCACGCCGGAGCTCTAGAACATGGCTCTGGATCATAGCACACGAGTCGAATGGGACGACAGCCCTGATGTGCTGGTGGACTTAACAGTCGAATTCGACACTCGAGGCATGATGAACGAGGACGAGATCTCAATTTCAGCCTCAGGCGAATTTTCCGCGGAGGACGCAGACGTCGAATACGAGGAACAGGGAGAAGATCTCTTCCGCACCCTGGTACCTGTGCTCCCGGAGACTGACTTTTCCATCCCCGCTCTGTTCGACTTGTGTCACAGAGCAACGGATGCGCTGCAGATCCCATGGCCAGAATCTCCGCCTCGCCAACAGGTCACGAGGCTGGCAGGAAACTATTTTTATTCAAAGCAGCAAGCCGCCACGAAGCAAAGGATGCCCGTGTTCCCAGACTTCCTCACTGAGCTGACTCGCACCTGGGCTCAGCCCAGAGCTCTGATGCTGTTGCCACTCTCGCAGTTTCTCGATATGGACGTGATAGATGAAGTGGGAATAGCCAAAGTGCCTCAAATTGAGGACACACTGGTGTCTCACCTGGCTCCCAAGTCATCTGGCACAAAACCAACTCTCCCCAGCAAAGTTTGTCGAGCTTCAGCTTCTCTGATCGAGAAATGCTACATAGCTCAGGGACTCGCGGCGCGCGCGATGAACGCGTCCGCGTTGATGCAAGCTTACCTGGCTGAAAAACTACAGGACCTCCAGGTAACAACGGACAAACAAGCTGCCGCCAACGTGCTGGATGAAGCCCGTAGGGCAACAGACTTTGTGCTCCGCATGATGGGAACAGTAGCTGTTGCTCAAGGTAGAGGCATGGCTGAGGTGGTCATCGCAATACACCATCTGTGGATGACCCTAACCAACCTCCCGGAGGGACAAAAGGTGCCTTTTCTCCACCTCTCGATAGAACCGACGGGATTGTTTGGGAAAGCTCTGGATCAAATTCAGACCAAGCTGGACCAGAGGCGCAAACAGGCTGAAGCTCTCCGGGTGGGCATTCCCAGGAGAACCTTCGCCTCCCCAGGGAGTCAGCTGGGGGCAGACCTACGTAGCCTCGACACCACTCAGCAACACGTGCCCCACCGCAAAAGCGACCGGCATATGAGGCCGAGCACCGGCAGAGACAACCGCCGGGCCCACCTCGGACCAAACACGCATGGAGTAAAAACAGGTTTGTTCCCCGCCAGGCGGTCAGACACAGGGTCTCCTCGGCGAACCGGGACACCAGACAAAAGCGTGCCTGATGAACCAGGTCAATGTCTTGACTTTACACGATCACCCGTCCATGCGTTACAGGGAATGATCTTTTCATGTCCAGACTATATTTGTAGCACGGTACAAAAAGTTGGTAACTCTGTTTCATGTACAAATCTTGTTTTTTCTGCTGTGAGTGACATAAAGTCAAATATGTCGTTAAACGTAAGCACGAATAAAGCTAAAAAAACAGTCCCTCTCTGTTTTATTGACTAGCAAAAAAACAAACAAAAAAAACATGATAACTTCAGCAGAACGGGTCCCTCTGGCTTGCCAGCTGACATAAAGGGAGGGGGCCACCCCCCCCCCTCACTCACGGTTCACGGGGTGTTAGCCTAATCAATAAGCCCTAGCAGGGTACCTCTGTTCTGTCTGTAACAGACAGGCACAGAGGCGCCTGCAAGCAGGCCCCACGCTCCTCACAGAGACAGGTGAGGGGGGTCACGTGCTCCAGTCCCCGCTCCGTTGTAAACCACAGGGCGGACAATACACAAACCACACAAACCCGTGACACGTCAGCGCCCCAGGGATGCGCGCCGACAGAATCTGATGGCCCACCTTCCTGGACACCTATTCAACAGCTCCCAGTAAGGGATCGGGGGCCACGGCAGAAGCCCACAGGCCACCACCAGCTTCACACGTTCACAAAGGCGGTTGTGATCAAACTGTAGTGTGCGTAAACAAACCGGGGCTGAATCAGATTACTCTTCTTTTTAATCGAAGAGAACTAAGCTCTCCGTCACCAACCAATTTAAAGTCTGCCAAGCACAAAGGACCATCTCCACATTCTCACGCTGAAGCTGTCCCCTTATCATTGATGAACGAGACGCAATGTTCAAGCAGTGATCTTACAGCACGTGACCGCGTTCACTGTGCTGACTCAGTTCTGTTCTTAAACGATGTCCCCCTACGGGGTGAATCAAAGACCCCCGGCGGTTTGTCTGATTCCAACGCTCTGTTAAGACCAGACACCAGGAAACTAGATCCAACCAGGAAACAGGCTGGGATCAGGAGATCTGCTTGTTTACAAAACTTGCAGCTCCTTCGTCCCATGAATCCAAACAAAATGAGGAAAAACAGACATTCTGTTCCACTTTTGTCTAATAATGACAACAGATTGTCTCTGCCCTCAAACACTCTCGATCAGAGTAGTATGGCAGCACATCTGCAAAAAGGCCCTCTCCCAAACGTGGTTGACCCTCAGGGGATCACAGAATTCAGGGCCCTTAGAGGAGAACTGGTTCCACCAACTGCTCCTCTTCAGGGACACACCACGTTACCAGAAGGAACAGTCCCGCCACTTAGGCTGGGAACTGTGGAAAATTTCAGTTTGATGGCAAAAAGGAACAAGCTGATGGAATCAGGTCTGCCAGAAAATGTGGTAAACACCATTCAGAACACACAAGCTATGTCAACACAGTCTCTTTATGTACAGAAATTGTGTATTTTTGAAGCTTGATACAAAGAAAGAAATATTATTTCTTATTCATGTGACCTGGCTCAGTTCCTGACTTTTCTTCAGGACTTACTGGAAAAAGGTCGTTCTTTCTCAACAATTAAGGTGTTTCTATCAGCAATTTCGACCTGTCACGAAGGCTGGGGAAACAGGACGCCTGGCGTGCATCCACTCATAATAAGATTTATGAAGGGAGTGCTAAGAAAGAGACCCCCCAACAGGATCCAGACCCTTGGATGGGATCTTAGTGTGGTCTTGGGGGCTCTCTGTGATCCCCCGTTCGAGCCTCTGAGCGATATTAAATTGATTTTTTTATCTTATAAGCCCGCTCTATTGCTGGCCCTTTGCTCGGCAAAACGCGTGGGTGACCTCCATGCCTTGTCTGTGCATCCAATGTGTACCAGATTTGCCCCTGACGGGTCAAAGGTCACCTTAAGGCCTAATCCCGCATATATCCCCAAGGTCTTGACTTTGAACCCTAAAAGTCTGGACTTTGATCTCTCCTCTATTCCACCTGCTCCTGTCCTCACTCAGGAACAGGAAAGGCTGAAGGCTTTCTGCCCCGTGAGATCTTTAAGCACTTACATGCAGAGAACAGCCGAATGGAGAAAAACAAATCCACTGTTTGTGTGCTTTGCAGCACTTGCTACCGGAAAGGCCCTATCAAAGCAACGCCTCTCACACTGGGTGACTGAGGTCATAAAGAGGGCGTACAGTAGCAAAGGTCAACAGGTGCCCTCTGGAGTGCAAGCTCACTCTACTCGGGGCTTGGCCACCTCGTGGTCACTGTTCAAGGGTGTACCAGTTTCAGACATTTGTGTTGCGGTAAACTGGAGCTCAATAAACACTTTTGCAAAACATTACAGTTTGGGTGTTACTGCGTGTGATGTCACTCAGGCTGTCCTTTCTAAAACACAGTAGAAAGTAGCCTTGAGATAACTGCTGAACAAGGGCAGACGTTCACACTAGCATGCATTTTACTGAGCATTTCAAGGGCGTGAATGAATTACGTTCCCATAGCATATAATAATATAATATTAATAATCATTTTATTTAAAAGCGCCTTTCAGAATTTTCAGAGCATATTCATTGCACCAAGAGACATGACAGAAAGGGAACTGAAAGTTATGCACCATAACTCATGCTCCCTGAAGGAAGGGAACGAGGTGCAACATATCTGGCCCTTTTCAATGCTGAAAGCTCGGTGAAGTGCATTTTGGAGAAAGTTGGGTGGGCGTCAGCAGCTTAAGTACCCAGAGGGCGGGGCCTCTGGTGCAACGCTGGTGCCATAAAGGTGTGAATGTATTCCTTCAGGTAATCGCGCGGGGGTGCAATTCCCATAGCATATGTTGCACCTCGTTCCCTTCCTTCAGGGAACATGAGTTATGGTGCATAACTTTCAGATATCCTAACTGGGCCTTCCTGAAAGCAGAGAAGAAACCCAAACAGGACTTCAGCCAGCCATCAGGTGAAAAGAAGTTACCCAGACTCAGACCAGTGGTCATTCCGTATGTTGCGGGAGTTTCAGAGACATTGAGACGTTTATTTTCTAAACACAACGTCCCAGTGGCTTTTAAACCCCAAAATACATTATGGCAAAGACTGATATAAAGATATACTTTTTTATACTACTATGCAAAAACTCAGGACAGTATTACACTTTTATTATTTCATTTTATGCTTATGTTCATTAAATGATTAGTGTTTTAGTGTTGGTGTGAATTTTCATACTTTTATACTACTATGCAAAAACTCAGGACAGTGTTACACTTTTCAAAGTCAAAGTCAAAGTCAACTTTATTGTCAGAACTGCAATATGTACAGGACATACACAGGACCAAAATTGCGTTTCTCTCAGTCCCTCGGTGCAACAGTAACCACTTAAACATTGAAACACTGAAACATATAATAATAGACATAAGCATAAAATAGTAAAACTGTAACACTGTCCTGAGTTTTTGCATAGTGGTATAAGAGTATGAAAATTTACACCAACTCTAAAACTAAAACTAAAACTAAAACACTAAACATTTAATGAACATAATACTGTCCTGAGTTTTTGCATACTAGTATAAAAAAGTATAAAAAGTATAACTATAAAATAAACTAAAGGTTCTAGCATTGACATTTGCAAAGTGGCAAAGCAGCATATGAGTTAATGTACACAGTATATGTATGAGGTAGTAGTTGATGTTGTTATAGAGGCAAAAGTGGCATATGCAGTAAGGCACATTGGGCATCCTTAAATGAGGCTGGTCAGAGAATACTGTATATGTATCAGCAGTGGTGTAGATATAAAAGTAGTGTAAATGTAAACAGTAGTAATAAATGTAAGCAGTAGTAATAAATGTAAACAGTATTAATAAATGTAAACATTGAATGTAAACAGTAGTATGTAAACAGAGAATGTAAACAGTATTATGACTATAGGCAGTGATGTAATACAAACATTAGTGCAAATATGAGAAGTAGTGCAAACTGAATGAGCACATGACCGAGAGTTTAGTGAATAACCCGTTTGATGACACAGAGTCCAGTGTTAAAATCTTTGTGTTGTGTGGTAATGTGTGAGAAAGTTTTTAGTGTTAAGGCAGTTCAAATGGGAGGGGGGCAGAGCAGGCAGAGTGTTTAGCATCCTGACTGCCTGATGAACAGAGCTGTCTCTCAGTCTGCTGGTTCGAGCCTGGAGACTCCTCAGTCTCCTCCCTGATGGCAACAGGCTGAAGCAGCTGTGTAGTGGGTGTGTGGGATCACCTGCCATGCAGAGGGCTTTCCGAGTGAGGCGGTTGCTGTGTAAGTCCTGCAGTGAGGGGAAGGAGGTGCCGACAATCTTCTCAGCTGCTCTCACGATGCGCTGGAGGCTCTTGCGGCAGGATGCAGTACATGCACCAAACCACACAGTGATGCAGCTGGTCAGGACACTTTCTATGGCACCTCTGTAGAAGGTGCACATGATGGGGGTTGAAGCTCCAGCCCTTTTCAGCTTGCGGAGAAAGTAGAGGCGCTGGTGAGCCTTCTTGGCCAGTGATGCAGTGTTCCTGCTCCAGGACAGGTCCTCTGAGACGTGCACTCCCAGGAACTTGGTGCTGTCTACTCTCTCCACTGTGGTGCTGTTGATGGTCAGAGGGGCATGTTGGGCATCCCTCTTCCTGAAGTCCACAACAATCTCCTTTGTCTTCTCCACGTTGAGAGTGAGATTGTTGTGTCCGCACCACAAGGCCAGGCGGCTCACCTCGTTCCTGTAGTCCGTCTCATCGTTGTTGCTGATGAGACCCACCACTGTTGTGTCGTCCGCAAACTTGATGAAGTGGTTGGAGCTGTATGATGGTGTGCAGTCGTGTGTTAGCAGGGTGAATAGAAGGGGGCTCAGCACACATCCTTGTGGGGCCCCTGTGTTCAATGTGATGGTGCTAGATGTGTTACTCCCGACCCGTACTGTCTGTGGTCTCCCGGTCAGGAAGTCTAGCAGCCAGTTACACATTGAGGTGTTCAGCCCCAGACTGTCCAGTTTAAGGATGAGCTGTTGGGGGATGATGGTGTTGAATGCCGAGCTGAAGTCGATGAACAGCATTCTAACATAAGAGTCCTTCGTGTCCAGATGTGTGAGAGCTGTGTGGAGGGCAGAGGAGATGGCATCGTCGGTTGAGCGATTAGGTCGGTATGCAAATTGGAAGGGATCCAGGGAGGCAGGGAGGCCAGATGTGATGCTTTTCATGACTAGCCGTTCAAAGCACTTCATCAGGATGGGGGTGAGTGCTACTGGACGATAGTCATTGAGGCATGCGGGCGTTGCCTTCTCTGGGACAGGGATGAAGGTGGTGGCTTTGAAACAGGTGGGGACGATGGCCTGGCTCAGTGAGATGTTGAAGATTTTATTTTATGCTTATGTTTATTAAATGTTTTAGTGTTTAAAAAGTTACTGTTGCACCGAGGGACTGAGAGAAACGCAATTTCAATCCTGTGTATGTCCTGTACATATTGCAGTTCTGACAATAAAGTTGACTTTGACTTTGACTTTGACTTCATCCCAAAGATCCAGTCCCCCGGCACAAACAGAGTAATATTGTGTATGCTGTTCAGTGTCAGGAGGGCTGTGATCAGTCTTATATCGGGGAAACTAAACAGCCACTGGCCAAAAGGATGGCCCAGCACAGAAGATCAACATCATCAGGTCAGGACTCTGCAGTCTACACTCATCTCCACGCCAGCGGTCACTCTTTCAGGGATGAAGATGTTCACATCCTTGATAGAGAGGAACAATGGTTTGAGAGAGGAGTAAAGGCCTTGTTATACTTGCGCTTTGGTCCGCTGGCTGGAGCGCGCGCGCTGCGCACGCACTGAGCCGTGCGGCTTCATGCGTTTACAGTGTCTCTGCTGTGTTTATGGTTGATGCACGGCAGCACCTGGCAAAGTGCTGTTCTTTTACGGACCAGCAGGTGACAGTACCCTCTAAAATCTGTGCATATGTTGCAAGAAAGGGTGTAGAAGAAGAAATCTACCGTAGAAGAAGAACTGTTTAAAATCACACAACAACAAAAAAATGGATTTTCGCTCTCGTGCTGAACGGTGTTCTTTATTAGAGGAGCAAATCATAATAGAACAACTGTTATTGTGTCTTGCGGTTTTAATGCATGGAGTCAACGGAGGAGGAAGCAATCACTTGACTTTTGGCAAAAAAACAAAAGAAAAGTCCAGATCAGGGATGAAGAAGGGGAATTCAATACCTTTGTATCACATACAAAACATTCCTCCATGCGTCGCGACGCAGTCTCCACGACCACAGCGGCGCAGACAGTTGCAGGCTCTGGCGTGAAGAGCGTGAAGGCTTTCGGGTGAGGTCCCCACCCGACCTGTCAATCAATTCAGTAGCGCCCACGGCGCGCGCACTAGCCTTGCAGAGTTTCAAAAAATCGGAGGTGCGCGACATGCGTCAAACCGACGCGTGGGGCCTACTCGCAGGGGCGGGGACGGTGATATTGCATCACTTTTGGCGCACGCACCCTCTCATATTGCGTGACGCGTCGAGTATAAATCTAGCTTAAAGGAGGTCATCTTTGTGAAAAGAAACTGACCATCATTAAACAGGGGTGGAGGACTCCGGGTTCAACTGTCCCCCTTATACAACGCTGTTATTGCTAATATAACTCAGCCCTCTGTGAATAGCAAACAACCATCAGGGTGCTAACGATCCATCGTTAGGCTGAGGTTCCTCCTTGATCATGTGAGCATCTGGTTTCAGGCTGTCATCAGCCAACTGGTTGATCCACTGTGAGAGGGTGCTATTTATAAGACTGAGCTGAATACAGTAGCTCAGACTGAGGAAGTCTTTCGGACAAAAGACGAAACTTTTCTACAATTTTTTTGTTTTGTTTTGTTTTTTGAATGTCCAGAGGACCAGACTTAGCTTTTTTAGATAATGGGATCAATGTTCCCTCGCCCGGACGCGGGTCACTGGGGCCCCACTGTAGAGGCGGGCCTGGAGGTGGGGCACGTTGGCGAGCACCTGGTGGCCGGTCTTTTACCCATGGAGTCTGGCCAGGCACAGCCCGAAGAGGAGTCATGGGTCCCCCTTCCTATGGGCTCCCACCTGTGGGATTGACCAAAGGGGTCGGGTGCAATGTGCGATGGGTGGTGGCAGAGGGCGGGGACCCTGGGATGTGGAATGTCACTTCTCTGGTGGGGAAAGAGCCTGAGCTGGTTTGTGAGGTTTAGAGGTTCCAGCTAGAAATAGTCGGACTCACCTCAACGCATGGCTCTGACTTTGGAACCAGTTTCCTTGAGGGGGGTTGGACAATCTTCCACTCTGGAGTTGCCCCTGGTGAGAGGTGCCGAGCAGGAGTGGGCATACTTGTTGCCCCCCATCTTGGTGCCTGTACGTTGGGGTTCACCCCGGTGAACGAGAGGGTAGCCTCCCTCCGCCTACATGTGTGGGGACAGGCTCTGACTGTTGTTTGTGAGAAAGTTCATTCTCAATGTTGTTTGTGCTTATGCGCCAAATGACAGTTCAGATTACCCTCCTTTTTGGAGTCCTTTGAAGGGGTACTGGAGAGTGCGCATCCTGGGGACTCCCTTGTTCTACTGGGGGGCTTCAACACTCACATGGGGAATGACAGTGAGACCTGGAGGGGTGTGATTGGGAGGAGAGGCCTCCCTGATCTGAATCCAAGTGGTGTTCTGTTATTGGACTTCTGTGCTTGTCATGGATTGTCCATAACAAACACTACGTTCAAGCATAAGGGTGTCCATATGGGCTCTTGGCACCAGGACACCCTATGCCGAAGTTCTATGATCGACTTTGTTGTTGTCTCATCTGATCCGCGTCAGCATGTCTTGGACACTTGGGTGAAGAGAGGGACGGAGCTGTCCACTGATCACTACCTGGTGGTGAGTCTGCTCTGATGGTGGGAGAGGGTGCCGGTCAGATCTGGCAGGCCCAAATGTATTGTGAGGGTCTGCTGGGAACGTCTGGCACAGTCTCCCATGGTACGCCACCAACACTATTTATAGTGGGGGTGGTGTGCTACTGACCTCAACTCAGGATGTCTTGGGTCGGTGGACGGAATACTTCAAAGAACTCCTCAATCCCACCGGCACATCTTCCACTGAGGAAGCGAAGCCTGGGGACTTTGGATTGGGTTCTCTAATCTCTGGTGCTGAGGTCACTAAGGTGGTTAAAAAGCTCCTCAATGGCAGGGCCTTGGGGGTGGATGAGATTTGCCCTGAGTTCCTAAGGCTCTGAATGTTGTGGGGTTGTGTTGGCTTACATGACTCTGCAATATTGCATGGACATCTGGGGCAGTTCCCCGGGATTGAAAGACTCGGGTTGTTGTCCCCCTATTCAAAACGTGGGACCGTAGAGTGTGTTCCAACTACAGGGGGATCACACTCTTAAGCCTCCCTGGTAAGGTCTATTCAGGGGTTCTGGAGGAGAGGGTCCATCGGATAGTCGAACCTCGGATTCAGGGGGAGCAGTGTGGTTTTCGTCCTGGTCGTGGAACACTGGACCAGCTCTACACCCTCAGCAGGATCCTGGAGGGTGCATGAGAGTTTGCCCAACCAGTCTGCATGTGCTTTGTGGACTTGGAGAAGGCATTTGACCGCGTCCATCGGGGAGCCCTGTGGGGGGTACTCCGGGAGTATGGGGTACCAGGCTCTTTGATATGGGCTGTTAGGTCCCTCGATCGGTTTCAGAGCTTGATCCGCATTGCCGGCAGTAAGTCGAGCTCGTTCCCAGTGAGAGTTGGACTCCGCCAAGGTTGCCCTTTGTCACAGATTCTGCTCATAACTTTTATGGACATAATTTCTAGGTGCAGCCTATTTCTAGGTGTTGAGAGGATCTGTTTAGGTGGATTTAGGATTACGTCTCTGCTTTTAGCAGATTATGTGGTCCTATTGGCTTCATCAGGTCGTGATCTACAGCTTTCGCTGGAGCGGTTTGCACCGAGTGTGACGCGGCCGAGATGAGGATCAGCTCCTCCAAATCCGAGGCCATGGTCTTGAGCCGGAAAAAGGGTGGAGTGCCCTCTCCGGGTCGGGGAGGAGGTCCTTCACCAAGTGGAGGAGTTTAAGCATCTCAGGGTTTTGTTCATGAATGAGGGAAAAATATAGCATGAGATCGATAGGAGGACAGGTACAGCGTCAGCAGTGAAGCGGGCTCTGTACCGGTCTGTCGTGGTGAAGAGAGAGCTGAGTCAAAAGGCGAAGCTCTCAATTAGTTTTATTCATTTATTCATTTTATAATATGAAATACAACAATTAACATATTTATAATAGAAAAAATAAAAATAAAATGAAAGGTAGCAGATGAAGAATACATCTTATTAAATCTGCTCCTTATTCATCCAATAACAGTTCAAACAATATTTTCTATAATAACAAAATAAGTAAATAACTCAGTCAATTTTCAATTCACATACAGTATATCCCACATTAAAATAGATTAATTTATATTTTTTTAGCAATTCGTTTTTTACCAGTTTCTTAAATACAAGGATTGATTTGGCTTCCTTAACATTTGTCATTAAGTCATTCCATAATCGTACTCCTTGAATTAAGGTAGATCTTCCCTTCAAACTAGTTCTCAACTGTGGTTGTACAAATACATCTTTCCCCTTGAGATTATAACAACTAGATCTTTTCACAAAATGCATTTGGATATTTGATGGTAGTGTATATTTATGAGCTCCAAACATAAGTGACAAAATGTTATAGTCCACCAAATCATAAAATTTCAGCAATTTCATTTGATAAAATAATTCATTTGATGGGTGACAGTACTGTAATGTTTTCTTGTTATAATTCTTACAATTCTTTTCTGCAAAATAAAAATAGGCATTGTGATTGACTTACACGCTTTTCCCCAAACATTAACACAACAAATCAAGTGTGGCATACTAATTGTGTTATACAATAAATACAGTGCATTGTCGTTTAATAGATGTCTATCCCTATAAAATATTGCAATAGATTTAGATATTTTCGTTTTAACAGAATTAATATGTTGTTTCCATGATATATTTTCATCAATGACAACACCCAAAAATTTTGCCTCACTGACTCTACAAATCACTAAGTCCTCAACTTGAAATGGAACATCAGTTGTTTTCTTTCTATTTCCAAATATTATATAGTTAGTTTTTTCAACGTTTAAAGGGGACCAAATGTAGGATATATAATTTTTTGTGGATTATCTGTGGGCTATCCAGACCATTTTCAGTCAATTTTATACACAAAATAATGCTTAGATTAAAAAATATCCCCTTTCTAATTCTGCCAAATTTCACTTCCGTTCTAAACGACCGGTTTATGAATAATGAGGTCTGAAAGCCACGCCCTACAAAGACCTATTTACATTAACTACGCCCTCTGCAACAGCCAGTATCTCTAATATGTTGTTATTTTAAAATTAGCTCTTTTTTATTACTCATTTGACTTACTGTTAGTGCTAGTAGCTTAAGATAACTTACCAAAAGCCCTCTGCGCTTGCCGCCATTTGCAGCTCCTTTTTTTAGCATTAGCTCCGAGGCTAATGATAGCTTTTCCTCTCCGAGCGGGCGGTGTGCTCCGCTCGTTGCATGCGGCGCTTGTTGGAGCGTGCTTCAGTCCACACACAAAGTTCACAGAATGTCTCCAGTTAATTTATCCGCATGAGGCAACTTTTGACCGGACCCCCGGACGTCAAAAGTCAGTAGCTCGCAACAACTCCCGCACGCAGATGGTGTCTTCGCCGGCGGTCTGCAAAACAAAAGGCTTAAAAAAAAAAAAAAAGGAAATCCGCGACCGTGACGCGAACCTGTGTCCTTCGGATGACGAGTCCGGTTCATTACCTCTGGGCCAACCGTGCAGTTGTGCAAAAACAGACTTTCGTCGTATAAGAAATAATCACAACCACCTACATTTAGAACGCTGAAGTTTTGATTAGATTTTGATGAAGTGAAAGGTATTCTTAAAATAAATAAGTTGCTAATCTGAAAATATATCGATCAGTGGTGCTTGATGGCTCTTTTTTATTACTCATTACGCGAAGAGAGTGTGTGTGTGCACAGTTTTCTGCCGGCTTCGCGTTGGGAGCGATATTACACTAAAAATTGAACTAAAACGTAAAAATAACAATTATAAAGTATTATTATGTCGATGTATATATCTAGTCTCACCCCGATTTCTCCGAAACAAAAGGCTTTAAAAAAAAGGGGGGAAAAAAAAGATGCCGTTGACGGGACGCGATCTCCGCTCTCCTGCGTGGCGGTCAAGTGTCGTAACCGCTCAACCAAACTGACAGTTGTGCAACAGTAGTCCTTCATCATATAAGAAACAAGTCCAAACCGCTAGAGTGTGTGTGCACAGTTTCAACGAGACAGAGTTCATTCAAACAAGGTAATAAAACATTCTGGTTTTACTCGAGATGTGCTGCATGGCTGGAGCAGGGCAAACCCCTAGCCCCCCATGGGCTAAATAAATGAATAAATGACCGCCAGGTCAGCTCCTAAACCGCTAGGCAACCGTGACATCTTTTATACTCAAGTGGGTGGAGCATCACCAGGGGTTGCTAGGTGAGGGGCTGGACTCAGGTTTGAGGTGATTGGCTGCGGTTTGTGACATCACAAACCGCAGGAAGTGTGAAACGGAGCGTTTTTAATCACAGACAAATAAATCTACTTAGAGTAAATAAACCACTGGGTGCATTTTTTTGGCACAAGGACTGTTTTTTTATGAAGTAAATACCCAAAGTTTAGTAAAAAAACATTAAAAAGTGAATTTTGCATGTGTGGTCCCCTTTAATGATAATTTATTGAGTTTAAACCAGTTCTGAACTTTAACAAACTCCCTCATCATTGACTTCAATAGTTGTTCAATATTAGTACCAGAACAAAAAAAAGTTGTATCATCAGCGAAAAGCTTGCACTTCAAGAGATCAGATACCTTAACCAGATTGTTTATATACAAAATGAACAACTTCGGACCAAGTACCGATCCCTGAGGAACTCCGCATGTAATAGTACAGTGATTTGATCGTACATCATCTAATTGTACAAACTGTTTCCTATTTTCCAAGTAACTACACACCCATTGTAACGCTAATCCTCTGATGCCGTACTGATGTAATTTGTCAAGGAGAATACTGTGATTAACAGTATCAAATGCCTTTTTAGATCAACAAACACACTCACACAATATTGTTTGTGGTCAACAGCAATAGTTACTTGTTCCATAAAGTCCATAAGTGCCATATATGTTGAATATTTTGCTCTAAAATCATATTGATTATTAGTTAGAATACTTTGTTTTTCAATGAATTGGTCCAATCTGTTGTTGAATAGTTTCTCCAAATTTTTTGAAAACTGTGGTAACAGGGATATCGGTCTATAATTATTGAACCCACATTTGTCACCACTTTTGAAAAAAGGAATCAGTTTACCGGTCGATTTACATTCCTACCCTCATCTATGGTCATGAGCTTTGGGTTGTTACAGAAAGAACGAGAACTCGGATACAGGCGGCCAAAATGAGTTCCCTTTCATTCGGTCTCTCGATGCAACACAGTTGCTATGGGAATCAGCGCCTCCGCGCAGTGACCTGAAGTAATACACTCACGCCTTTACGGCATAGGCGTCAGCGTCGCGCCAGAGGCCCCGCCCTCTGGACATTTAAGCGGCTGACGCCCGTCCATCTTTCTCTTTTTGCCCTTCACCTCGCAAATACCTGAAACACTCTTCTCGGATCTTCTCTGTATCTTCATCGCTCGACCAGAGGTGAGCTCGCTCCCTACACAGAGCATACAGAGAATCTTCTACTGCGGACTGCTGGGCTGGCGAAGGCTGGCCCGGCACATTTTTCTTCACCCCGAAGTTTTCTTCTCCTCTCTCCACAGAACGCTTCGCTCGAGGGCGCTGACTGCGCGACACCGCTACCCTGCTAACAACTAGCAGGCTAGCCGGCGAAAGCGACACGAGGAAGGAGACGTCTCCGGACGACGTTAGCACTGCTAACGAGCTTAACTCTTCTCAGCCACGGCTCCCGAGAAGGTAATGCGAAAACCCAAAAGTCAAAGAAGACCAGCAGGCCAGCGAGCCCCAGCTCCCGTGCCTTTTTCTCTTCTGCTTTTCTACTGCTCGGTTAGCGAACGCTAACTGCGAAGCATGCTACCTGCTAAGCTGACGAAGCTAACAGGCCAGCAGCCCCGAGCAGCTCGGCGAGAGGACGTCCTCGGACGAGGAACTCTGGCAGGCCGTGAGCTCCGGCTCCCGAACC
The DNA here is from genome assembly GCA_038048925.1 of Garcialebias charrua. Classification (NCBI taxonomy): domain Eukaryota; kingdom Metazoa; phylum Chordata; class Actinopteri; order Cyprinodontiformes; family Rivulidae; genus Garcialebias; species Garcialebias charrua. The sequence goes on along the minus strand of JBBPBX010024936.1, from coordinate 3,996 downwards.
TGCTTCAGCGGATCTGGATACCCCCCTTTTCAGCAGCGGACACCCTCGAGGCCTGTCCGCTCTGCTCTGGGATGCTACACGTAAGGACACTCAAAGCTTTTCTCGCAGATGACCCCGGAGAAAGGAGAGTGGAAATGGAATAACTTTTCCGTTATCTGGCTAGCTCCCACGGTTAACATGGCTAACCAGAGGCACCCACGACTACACGCGGCGGAAGACAGCGTTGCTAACACGATTAGCGTGGTTACGAGTGGACAACGAAGGACTCCATCATGAGGTATGTGAAAATGCTTGGACTAGCTTGCTAGCTAACCTTCTCATATTTTGCCTTTTCCGCTATCCTACGAATCGACGGTAGAATTCATCGCATGACGAAGTGTTTTTTACAGATGCTACGTTGCTCGAGGGCCCGTCTTAGCACCGCTAGCGGGCTCACAAGTACCTCCACATTTAGCCCCGGCTAACGAGGAGACTCTGTCCAGTACAGTCCAGGAGGAGATTTTCAGCTACCTGTTCAGCTGCGCTACCTGGTAGTTTTTTCCTTGCAACATCGATGATGCTGAGAGCTTATCCACCCATGAGGCTATGGATGACTCTCTGACGTTAAACCATCTCAGGGCCCGAGGGACCCTGGCGGGATGGACAAGGACAAGTGGCCTCTGTATCGCAGGCCCACCAGGCAGAAAAGCTACAGGAGCTGCAAGGGGCCACCAGCAAAAGAAAAGGAAAGGAGATGCCCTTGCACCATTACAGGCGCTCTCACTCACAGAAGGAGAGTAAATGCCTAGTTTTTACCACCAGTTTCTGTGTTTTTAAGGAACACAGACTAGCTGGTTTGGAACGTCTAAACACACAAGAACACTCAGACCCTTGTGTAATAAAGAAAAATTGCCATCCACACACGACAATAAAATCTCAAGACTACTGAATGTGTCCTGGTCCCAAAATGGGAACAGGGCCTCAGGTTTGCTCGCTCACGCAACACGGGAACCTGACCTTTTGAGCCCAGACTTCACTTGTAAAATACTACAAGGAGCTGAGTATATGTGCGTGCGCACTAAACAATAACTCGTCTACTGTATGTGTAATGAAAAACAAACACTGTTTCATGCATATACAAGAATGAAAGTTCCAGAGCACAGACTGCCCTGGCTCTTAACTCACCACTTGGTGGAACACAACCTACTAGGCCAAACTACGAACCGCAGTGGGACACACGAGTTTTGCCTGAGACAGTCAGATCTCGCGATGTCTTCTGCTGGGCAGACCAGCCTGCTCCAGAGTACGCGGGAGGGGTCGAAGGCCACCCCTTCCGCACTCAAATGAAGCAAGCAGCCGCTAGACATCCCTCCCAGGGGATGCGTTGCGGGCTCAAGTTCTTCCTGGTGCCCAAAAAGAGATGAATACCTGAGACCGGCCCTGGATCTCAGGACTCTGGGCAGGAAAACAAGAATTTTTCAATTTCAAAATGTTGACACTGCGGCAGGTCCTCCGGTCCGTGAGACCTGGAGACTACGCATGTACAATGGATTTGAGAGACGCCTGCTTCCATGTGGGCGTCTGGAAGGCACAGGAAATTCTTCCGGTTTTGCCTTCAAAGGGAAAGCTTATAAATACAAAGTCTTACCCTTCGGTTTGAAGACTGCTCCTCATGCATTTACTAAATGTCTGGATGCAACCCTGACCCCTCTTAGGAATCAAGGAGTCAGGATTATGAACTACCTGGATTACCTCCTGGTTTTTGGCCGGGAGCAGGCCCAGTCACACTCCTGGGTGATCTCTCACCTGGAGTCTCTCGGATTTTTCATAAACCCACAAAAGGAGTGACCCGACCCCGTCACGGATTACCGTATTTCTGGGAGTGCAGGTCTACACCATCCGGTACAAGGCATGGCTCTCAGAGGAACGTGCTTCCTCGATTCGCCGTTGCCTGGCAAAAGTTTAAACTGAATCAACGGATTCCCCTGTAAGCGTGCCAACGCCTCTTTAGGCCTCTTGGCGGAAACCATACCCTGTGTGCCACACGCATTGGTGAGGATGCGGGTCCGGCATGCATGGCTAAACCAACAAATATAACCTGCCCCCGTCTGGGTGAGCAGAAAAAAGTTTAGAATCATCTCAAAGTGCCTGAGGGCCCCGGAACCTTGGGGGGACCTGTCCGTGTTCACGGAAGGGGTCCCGTAAGGTAAGGTGTCATCCCGTGTGATTATCACGACGGACACCATGGAAACAGGATGAGGAGGCTGTTTGCAGAAATCAGAATGCCCGAGGCCTCTGGAATGATCAGGAAGTAGATTGTACATCAACTTCCTGGAGTTGTTGGCCATATTCCTGTCAGCAAGATACTTCTTTGGTAAAGGTCTGATTGCGGGACATCACGTCCTGGTGTAACAAAACCATGGTGTCATTCATTGACTGGGGAAGGGGGACGAGATCCCAAGCCCTCCTCAGCCTGACACAGAGAATGCTTACATGGTACGCTCCAGGATTATTGTCGCTCAGGACGACTCATGTTCCGAGTGAACTGAGTTATGGAGCGAATGCCCTCTCAAGAGGGCCTCTTTTGGAATCAGAATGAAGACTGACACACGACTCGTGGATCAGGTCTGGTCACGGGTTAAAAGAACCTCGGTGGACTTGTTCCCATGCGGAGCCAGTTCACAATGTGACCTCTACTTCTCAAAGTTCAGGGATACCATGGCAGTTGCCTTCTTAGCAACAACAACAACATACACAAGGGACACCCTTGGTGTTTATGTTTACTTGGGAGTTGCTTCAGTGGAAGGGTTCCCCTCTCCTCTGACAGTTCTCCAACATCAGGATGGGCCTCTTTGACAGTCCTAGTAGTTGTCTGTTCAAGAAGCAGATGAGGGACTTGTGTGTGCCCCTTTGTTCATACATTTTTCCCCTGGGACCTGGAAGGTTACCCTGTGCTTGTACTGGGTTTTTTACCTCCATATTGCCATCTGATTGCCGCGTAATAGGTCCCTTGTTCTTTTCCTCCTGCTTCTCAAGTTTTCCAGGGAAAAAGGAGATGTGGAGTAATCACACTAGCAGAAGACGCTTATGCTGTCTCTAACTGGTGTTTTCATCTATGTGTCCAGTGGTAACATCAGGACGATGTTTCTACATGTGGCATTTTTCTTCTCAGGCTGTGCTCTCTACATACCTTGTGGAGAGCGGCTGGGAAATGCCTGCCGTATTAAGGCAGATGTTCTCACATGCATTTTGCTGAGCATTTCAAGGGCGTGAATGAATTACGTTCCCATAGCAATTGTGTTGCACCGAGAGACCGAATGAAAGGGAACTGAAAGTTATGCACCATAACTCATGTTCCCTGAAGAAGGGAACGAGGTGCAACACATATGGCCCTTTCAATGCTGAATGCTCGGTGAAGTGCATTTATTAGAGAAAGATGGACGGGCGTCAGCCGCTTAAATGTCCAGAGGGCGGGGCCTCTGGCGCGACGCTGACGCCCATGCCGTAAAGGCGTGAGTGTATTACTTTAGGTCACCGCGCGGAGGCGCTGATTCCCATAGCAATTGTGTTGCACCTCGTTCCCTTCTTCAGGGAACATGAGTTATGGTGCATAACTTTCAGTTTTCTCCGCAGGGTGTCTGGCCTCTCCCTTAGAGATAGGGTGAGAAGCTCAGTAATCTGGGAGGGACTCAGAGTAGAGCCGCTGCTTCTCCACATCGAGAGGAGCCAGTTGAGGTGGCTCGGTCATCTGGTTAGGATGCCTCCTGGACGCCTCCCTGGTAGGTGTTCCGGGCACGCCCCACCGCGAGGAGGCCCAGAGGAAGACCCAGGACACACTGGAAGGACTATGTTTCTCGGCGGGCCTGGGAAGGCCTTGGGATTCCCCAGGAGGAGCTGGCCCAAGTGGCTGGGGAGGGGGATGTCTGGACCTCCTTACTTAGGCTACTACCCACGAGACCCGACCCCAGATAACCTTAAGAGAATGGATGGATGGATATATATAATATATAATATCTA
>JBBPBX010024935.1:27191-39272 GCA_038048925.1 Garcialebias charrua | reverse complement strand
GCATGGGCAGCACGGTGGCACAACTGGTAGAGCTGCTGCCTCTCAGCGAGAAGGTTGCCGGTTCAAATCCCGGTCCGGGGCCTTTCTGGGTGGAGTTTGCATGTTCTCCCCGTGCATGCGTGGGTTTCCTCCGGGTACTCCGGTTTCCTCCCACAGACCAAAAAACATGCTTGTTAGGCTGATTGGTGACTCTAAATTGACCCTAGGTGTGAGTGTGAGAGTGGATGGTTGTTTGGTGTGAGTGAGACAGGTCCCTCTTGTAAATGAGTCCCCGTGACTCAACGAGGCTAGCCTGTATAAATAAAGGTTGAATGAATGAATGAATGAACAAGACCGACCTGCTACAAACTAAAGAATGATGAACAGCAATGGTAGAATTTCCTTAAACAATAAATAATAGAAAAACATAAGAGAGAATTACAGAATTTTCTTTTTTTTAACAAAGTGTCAAAAACTAGCAAAACATAAGATAGATGTATAAAATCAAAAACAGGAACATGTCTGCATTGGTTTTTGCCAGAATTCCAACAGATTCTGAAAACCATCTAGAGGTCAAGGTCGAGAGCTTCAGATCTTTTTGTAAGATATTCCATGAAGCAGGAGCGGAGTAGGAGAAGGCCCTTTTTCCAAGTTCAGTCCTCACTGACGGAACACTGCAGGTAATCATGTCCTGAGAGCGCACGCTGTAGCTGCACTCACGCAAAGACATGTAGGAGGAGATGTATGAGGGCAGCAGACCAAGAAGTGATTTAAAGATGAAAATGTACCAGTGGAAGAGTCTGTGTGAGGTTAATGATGTCCAGTTAACCAGTGAATACAGGGTGCAGTGGTGGGTACGATAATCACAACCAGTTATGAATCTTAGAGCACCATGATAGACAACATCCAACATCTGCAGGGTGCTTGTAGGAGCATTCAAAGTCAACTTTATTGTCAGAACTGCAATATGTACAGGACATACACAGGATTGAAATTGCATTTCTCTCAGTCCCTCGGTGCAACAGTAACCATTTAATTAAACACTAGCATTCATGTAGAGAATGTCACCGTAATCAATGGAGGGAAGGAAAGTCACAGATACAAGGCGTTTCCTAGCATTCAGTGTTAGACATGATCTGTTTCTGAAAAAGAAACCCAGTTTAACTTTCAGTTTCTTCACTAGGTTTTCCACGTGGAGTTTAAAAAAAGAGATGTGAATCGATCAGGATACCCAGATATTTATAGGAATCAACAAACTCAATTGGAACACCGTCTGAGGATAAAATCAGACTTAATTCTCAGGTGGGACAGTCAAGTTTTAAGATGTTTCACTGATTTTTTTTACATCTGTGTTCTTTAGGTTTGTGAGATGGACGTGTCCAAGCAGCTGCAGGCCTATGAGGTGGAGTACCACGTCCTGCAGGATGAACTCCTGGACACCCCCCCAACATTCAACCAGCAGCAGAGAACTGCCCAGCTGGAGCGGACCAATCAGAGCCTCCGACAGCAGAACCTGGACCTGCTGGAGGAGCTGCAGGTCCACACACACACATACGTGACGACGTCCCGTACGTCAAACGAGCGTTGGCTGATGGATTCTCTTGTTCCCTCTCAGGTGTCCCACGCACACGTCTGCAGCCTGGAGAGTCGAGTGGAGGCTCTGGCCCAGTCGGAGGGCCAGCTGAAGGAGCAGGTCTCTGCTCTGGAGGAGGAGAAGCAGCAGCTGGTGAGCACCATCACACGCCTCCAGAGCGTCCTCGCCATGCTGGGAGTGCAGCGGGACGGGCAAACACTCCCCTGACCCTCTGGAAGACGGGACGAGGACTCTGTGCCTCCTTCAGCAGCGCATTCATCATCCGTCAGATGGGGACGATCCCCGGAGGAGCCAGTGATGGAACAACTGTGAGAACATTGTTCCAAGATGTTGTCGAGTGGAGGAGCTGCTGGACTGAGAGCCATGGAATCAAACGAGAACAACAAACACAGAGCAGCAGCAGCAGCGTCCTCTGCGTCGCACATCTAACCTGACAATCACTTCGCACTGGCCCCGACTGTGAAACAGTCCAGAGAGCACGGCCCGCTCTGCAGGCCACGTCCTACGAGACTAACAGCCAAAGAATATTTTTGTGTTTCAGCTGGAAGAACAAAGAGTCGACGACAGTATTCTGAATCGTGACGAAGATCTCAGAAAGGAAAACGAGCTGTTCCCAAAGAGAAGCCGAGCAGTTCTACATGGTGCTGGTTCTTGAACTGGTGCTGACACATAGAGGGGCCGGGTCGGGAGGTTTCCTCTAGTTTTTGATTCTTCCTCTGTTCCTGACCCCGTACAGCTGAACTTCATTTAGCTCCAGCAGCTCTACAGGAAGACTCATACAATATATCCAGTCCATTTCACATCCTGTTTTTCACCTTTCACATACTCATCACTCATTCATCATCAGACGGGACGGCCCCGAAACAATGGCTCTGACTTTTCCACCAAAGGGGGAAGTCCAGATAAGCTCCCCGTTAAAGACCAGACTCAGGTGTGGAACCTGCGCCGTGGAGACCATCTGTAGGCGTTCAACCTTTCACTGTGTTCAACACTGGATCCTCCGCCGGGCTCTGCACCTCCCTCGTTACATTCACTGTAAACACACTTGGCTTTTACTCGTGTTTCTTTTTGCACATATTTTCTGTTTTATTTGTTTATTGTCAGTCTGTACCTTCAAATACAGCTCGTATTCTTTCAGCACATCTGGAGTTATTTTTTTCTTGTTGTTTCCAGTCGCGGAGTGAAAAGAGGGAATAAGTGTAAGTGCTGTGTTTCGTCATTTTATGTTTCTATACAATGATGAAATTAGTTCTCTGCATTTAACCCATCACACCTGAGAAACACCCAGGTGGAGCAGTGGGCAGCTACTGTACGTAAGCACCCAAGGAGCAAGTAGTGATTACCGTAGGTGTCTTGCTCAAGGACACCATGACGTGGGCATGGCAGGGAGTCTAACCAAAACTTTTTGGTCCCAAGTCAGCTGCACCATTTTGTCCCTGTTATTGGATGCACGTCTGTCTGTCTATGAATGCTGTGAGCACGATAACTTGAAAGATACGTTACTAACTTTATTTTGGTGTGTGGCTGCATCTAGGTGGAAAAAGGTTCCTTTAGAAAACTAGGTTGCCACGTCAAGAGCTCCGGGGCCAGACATCCAGCAGTTATTGTCTTTTAAGTTTGTTTTATGGTTTAAAATCTAGTTTATTTTAAAAATGAGTGCATTGGTGGGCCGAACTGAGCTCACCTGTGAGCCTGATTTGGACCCTGGGCCGCTGGTTGAATAGCCCCGATAAAAAAAAAGGTTTGTACGCTCAATCATCCAGTTAGATAACAACAAAAAATGTTAAACCAGGTCATATGAACAAGTTGAATTAAAGAGAGAATAATTTTGTCTTTAATCAGACTTCTTCAATCTGCTAACCCAGCTCTGTCTCATAAATGGCACCTTGATGTGTTTCAAGCCAGCCCACTGTGGAACTCAATGAAACCAGCTTCACATGTGCACGAAAGGACCATTCAGACAAAACAATCACCATAATGTTTAGGCTGGATGGCCAACTTGCTACTCACAGAAACAGCCTGAGGAACAGCAACGCCAACATATTTCATATGTACACTATACATATATATATATATATATGTATGTATGTAAAACCTCTATAGTTTTAGGAAACTGCTTTTTAGATTTTATGTTTGTATAATCTCCTCAATAATTGGGGTGGCCAAAGATTAATTTGTGGGGTCAAGGCCACCAATGGCTACTCTCTGACTCCACCATTGCTCCTGGTCATGAATAAAATGTCTCTCTCCAGGTCCGTCACTCTGCATCGCCTCCGACTCCAGAGTGTATCTGCTCCCCACATTAATATCTCACACCTGCATTCTCTGTTCACTTCCCATCCAAGAAAACACTCCTCTCATAAACTCCATTCACTTCAGATCCCTCAGCGATGGGGGACATCAGTGTACCACTTGTCTTTTTTTAACCCTGCATGCAGTGTGAACTGTCAGTGACGTGAAAATTGTCCAAGATTGTCTCCTGTCTAAACATGTCAGTCACTTTGAATCCTGCGGGCTTGATGGAGGGTGTCAGCATCTGAACACACACACACTCACATTGTCTTCAGGAACTGCTCTTGAGGGGGATTAAAAGTCCTGCTCAGACAAGTTGTGACTGTTAGTAATCATGTTCTGTAGGAGGATTTACACAACAGAACCACAGACCAGGAAAAAAAACAAGCATCTGAATTTGTATCGTTTCTTTAAAAAACTGACAAAAATTAGTCCATATGTGGGGAAAGTGTTGTTTTCCACACAACTGTGTTGACAATTATATTTACTTGATATCTAGGTCAGATCTTGATTCATGCTGTATTTTACTTCCAAGGAGCGTAATTTATGTACGGTAGTTGCAGACTTTCTGAAACTGTTAGACTTTGGCTTCCTGGACATTTTTTAGGGAAATGATTGATTGACGGCCCATTTTTCTCAGATCTGTGAATCATTCACGCACGAAAGAAGCTCTTCAGGCCACGGCTGCAGCAGCGTCATGTCCACACACCGCTTGGTAAAGAATCCGTTTTAAATTTAAGCTTTGGGTTCTTTCTTTCCAGCAGCCTGCCACAATACAGTAACACAATTTGTTGCTGTTTCTTGGTTGGTTCTGTGAAAAACACCAAACAAATCACAGTTTGACACACAAAACTATTTTAGGTCCAACAAGGTGATTCTTAAAAAGCACTTTATTATACATGTGCTGGTCATAAAATTAGAATACAGTATTATGAAAAAGTTTATTTCAGTAATTCCATGCAAAAAGTGAAACTTGCATATTCATTCATTACACACAGACTGATATATTTCCAACGTTTGGTGATCGCCAAGGATAGAGATCAATGGAAACAGCTTGCCGCCCAATGTGCTCTCGAGGGCGGGAGGATCTAAGTAAGTAATGTTGATGATTATAACTGACAACTAATAAAAACCACAAATTCAGTATCTCAGAAAATTAGAATATTACTTAAGACCAATTAAACAGGGCTGGTGTGAATGCACCCTTACTTTCAACAACACCACCAGCCTGATCAAGAAAGGTCATCAGAGACTCTACTTCCTCAGGCGGCTGAGACGAGCTGGTCTGAGCAGCCCAGTTCTCACCTCCTTCTACAGGTGTGCAGTGGAGAGCATCCTGTGCTCCAGCATCAACGTGTGGCATGGAGGCTGCACAGCTGCAGAAAGAAAAGCTTTACAGAGGGTGGTGAAGTCTGCACAGAAGATGTTGGAGTCAGTCTCCCTACCATCATAGACATCTACACCTCCAGATGCAGGAAGAGGGCCACCTGCATCATGAAGGATCCCACTCACCCAGCACACACACTTTTTACTCCACTCAGGAAGAAGGTTAAAGAGCATTAGGTGTAGAACCACTAGTCCCAGTTACATACACTAATAAAATGTAAAAGAAGAACAGTAACATCTAAGATATGAACTAAGAAAAACTTCAACTAAATAATACACTAAGCACTAGTAGCATAAAAACATGTCAACAGCAGCATGAACATGAGTCTGTGTGAGCAGATGAGCACGAATGAACACAACATGAAACCGATCAGCAACATGTGATATTTCACAGTGATTATCCTGATTAGAGATTCATGAGTCTTAACAGCCTCAGGGTAGAAGCTGTTCCTCAGTCTGGATGGCCACCACGTCCAATTTAGGAAGAACAAAAATGGCTAGTATTATATTTGATGTGGTAGTGGCTGAGAGTCATTCACACAGTGTGCATTAAAATCTGTGTTAAAACGCTACAACGCTATATCCTGAAAGACATAACTACACTAATAATGAACAAATGTTTATTAATTTAAGTTTGATTAATGCAAAAAGATGTATATCGTTGGAAAAACGTGAATAGACCTTCTGCAAATCAATGGCTACAACAAATGTTATCAGCTCTTCCTTTAGAAAGGATAACGTATGTGCTAAAGGGCAAGCAAGAACTGTTTGAGTGTGTTTGGAACCCCTTCATTATGTATGTAAAAAGTTTGGACTCTTTAAATGAAAATGCAAGCAATTGAAGAGCGTGCTGACCTCAGTTTCCAAAGACAATAATACGAGAAGACATCTATAGTTGAACTCATAAAAAAAAAGAAATGAACAATGTAAAAAGAAATATGAGACACCTTGTTTTTTTTTTGTATTTTGATTGTTTTTTTGTTTTTTTAATTATTTGGGTGGGGGTATTTTATTTAGTCTGTTTATTGTATGAATGTTGTGTTTATTTTGTAAAAACTCAAATAAATATATTTTGGAGAAAAAAAAAACTGCTACAACTCTGAGGATGTCTGACACTGTGGCGAGCGATATGCATTCATTCAAGGAATGTTAGTGATGTTAGCTTGCTGCTAACCAGCTAAAGTAATTATTTTCTCTCACAGCATTTAGCAGCAACTTAACAAAACATATGAAGAGCAAAATTTTTGCACATCAGATGTTTGCGTTTTGTTTTTACTGCTCAAAGTGGAACAGGATATTCAGAATTACAAGCAGGTTACTTTGTATAATGAACCTGGTGGTTTGGTTGCAGCGCAGTGTGCGTCAACGATGACTTCATTAAGTGCACAAAAGTTCATCACATTTCAAAACGGAGCGTGAGACGCTGTTTTATTACCGCCTCTGCTCCACCCTTATTGCTTACCTGCTGCTGTGAAGTCACGTCAGCAGGAAATAAAAACACCGATATGAGCTGCTCCACACCCGACCTTTGACCCGCTGCACAGTTCCTGTCAACCGCAGCATCGCTTCATTAACGAGGAACCATCATTGATGTGAGGTCTGACAGTGATGGGGAAGCATGCCATGCTCTGATCCAAACCAAACAATCCAGATGCAACAAAGACCGTTGTACTGTATATACAATAATACTAATAAAATAATACAGAGCAATTGATAATATGAACCAACACGTCTGTGACAGCTAACATGTTTATTGCTGCTGCACGATGTGTCTGCATCATGTATGTCACTACCATCATAATTCACTCTGTGTTACTCACTACCTGTGCAATAACTTCTTATATTCTACCCACATATATGACAAACACAACTTGTTGCACACTTTCCTGTGCTGTGGGGGCCGATCTTCACACATACACACACACACACACAAACGGCCTTGTGGTTAATCTGCGGTGATCCTCTGGTTAAATCAGCTCTGATGCAGTGTTGTAACAGCCACTTTGTGTGTGTGTGTGTGTGTGTGTGTGTGTGTCCTTGTTTATGCTACGTTGTAAGGCCCAGTTTTCTGAGTTTTACCAAATTGTGAGGCCCAACTGGTTCTTATGGGGCCCAAAGCCCGGGCCCCATAAGAAGAAGTCCCGTTGGTGGGTTAGGGGTTAGGTTTAGGACTAAGGTGTGAATTGAGGATGTGTTAAGGTTAGGTTTAGGTATGCATTGGTAATGGTTAGGTTTAGGGTAAAGGTCAGGGTTAGGCTATAGAAATGAATGAAAAATGAATGGAAGTCAATGCAATGGCCCCACAAAGATAGTAAAACAAACCTGTGTGTGTGTGTGTGTGTGTGTGTGTGTGTGTGTGTGTGTGTGTGTGTGTGTGAAAATTACCTAATTATACTGTACTTTCTTTACGTATCAATTGAACAACTGTTTGGACTGAACTAACAGCGACGTATACACGTGGCAATTTTAACGTGAGTTTTTGAACGCATCATCAGAGAAAAACTTGGCCACTGGTCGTCGCTATAATTAGGTAAAGATGGAAACCTGGAAACAGTTTATGGTCTGTATTTGCTAATTAATAGGGGTGTAACGAGATCTCGTTGTACGAAATCTCGTGATATTAAACTCCCGCGATATCTCTCATTGAGAACTTTGTCTCACTAATGCTAGCAGAGCCCCTAGCAAGTCAGCGTCACGGACAGCATGGCTTCGCCGGATGAATTTGCTATAGAAGACGCCCCAACTACTTTTAAATCATTTGTTTGGCAGCATTTTTGATTTCCAATAGAAACGATAAATGGCGAAAGAGCAACAAACAAGACACGGACAATATGTAAGCACTGCAAGAAATTTTTACCGTACACCGCTGCTAACACTATCATGAAGCAAAAATCTTGTCTCGTTCTCGCAAACTCTGTAATTTGTCTCGTCTTGTCTCAAGAGTTTTATGTATCGTTACACCCCTACTAATTAATAATTAATTAATCTTTTATAACAGATAAAGTTTAGTTACATTGTAATAAAGATGTAATTAATGACATGCATTTCAAATTCTTCCTCAAATATTGCCTTAACAGATAGACTATAGTTAAATAAAACAACTACAATAATTATGCTCAATGAGATTAACTGGTAAAAATAAAGGCTGAATGAATTCAAGGTTCTTTATTGTCATTCGCATCACGTGGTAAATGTGGTGGAACGAAATTGTGTACTTGAGTTCCCAGTTACGAACCAAAATAGCAAAAATATAAAGTATAAAAAGGAACATACAGTACAGTATAAGGATTTAAGATATACGCTAAAAGAACGCTAAACGATCTAAGATATATGCTACAGCTAGCTACACACTAATAATGTAAAATAATAGGGTATATTAAACAGCAGTCCGAACATGAGTCTGTAATGAGTAGATTATGGTAAATGAACATTACTGTATACCTAACAATTTACCCAATTTTTTAGAGCAATTTGTCTAATCTTTTTGTCAATAACTGCTTGACAAATCCACAGCCAACATTACATTTAATCACCAGAAAACTAAAACAGCCGCACAAGATATGGATAAAAAAATTATTTTTATTGATTTGCAGCTTTACATGGTCAAAAAAATATATAATAGTGCAAACTTTTTGCATCAATGTACATTTAGAGTAATTATCAGCCAGAACTGACATTATTTTTTTTGTCACTTCACACATTTGTATTCAAAATTGTTTTGAAAAGAAGTTGCACAATTTGGATTTCGTCTCCAAAGACAGCTACATTTTACCACTTTTTTTAATTATTGAGGTCTCTCACCATAAAGGCATGAGCACAAACAAGCTGACAAAACACATCAGCAAAACAAAACTTCTGCTGCCGTTTTATTTTTGTTTTTTTTAAAACAAAAATGTTAAGTTGTATTTTTTTTTCTGTTTTTATCACCACAAGCTAAATTTATGTTCCTAATTTTTTTACTCTCTGTTTTGTTATTCTTTAGTTGGTGTGTAATTCTGTAAGACAGACAATGACTGAGATGAGTGCATATCATTTATAATCAATCATTGACTAAAGTGCAAATACTTGGCATCCCTCTACACCCCTTTTACAGAAATCCTGGTTTAACATTGTGAAAACTTGCATGTTTACACTGACTATCCACATGTCAGATAAGACAGAAAACATTTTAGAATCACAGGAGGCGTCTGTTCTTATTTTTAAACTAAATGCCACATGCAGTTTGTTCAACATTGCCTTTTCAGCACCATTATTACTCCTGAAAGGTGCAGCAGTCTCTGTGCACACTTTTGAGTTCATCTATACAAGACACAGGTAACCTCAGCATTGACAAAATCCTCCTTCCTGATCTTGCTGGTTCCACAGTTCCCTGAGACTGCTCTCACTCGGCTGCTTTAGTCTCAGAGGCTTGTGACTCTTTAGCCTATAAGCTAAAGTCAGAAAGATGGCATCAATGTGCTCCTTCTCAGCCGGGTCCTTGGCCGAAGTCTCAAACAGGGGGAAGTCATAGCGGTCAGCGAGGCATTGGGCAACCGATGTGGGCACTTGCCGACTTTCCCTCAGGTCACACTTATTTCCCACCAGGATACGAGGGACCAGGGGCCCAACAGAATGTTGGCTGCACTTGTCAATCCACTCAGGAATGCTCTCAAAGGAAGTGAGGTCGGTCATGTCATACACAAAGATGCCGTAGAGAGAAGGAAAAACCCTCGAGGTTAGGTAAAAGAGACTGGGCTAGCTTTCGCTAACCCAGTAGTACGAAGGAAATTTCTCTGTGCGCCCAGGGTAGGGAGCGAGCTCACCAGTCGAGCGATGCAGTCACAGAGAGTGCCCAACCAAGTTCAGATGTAAGCGAGTTGAAGGGCATAAAGAGGAAGAAGGGAAAGACATAAAGAGGGCGGGGCCTCTTTGCTGACGCCCACCTGCCTAAAAAGGTGTGAATGCATTACTTTAGGTGAACCGCGCGGCGGCGCAATTCCCATAGTCATATGTTGCACTGAGTGACACTGACTGATAAGGGAACTGAAAGTTAAACTGGGATTCTTTTTCAGAAACAGATCATGTCCAACACTGAATGTTAGGAAACACCTTGTATCTGTGACTTTCCTTCCCTCCATTGATTACGGTGACATTCTCTACATGAATGCTCCTACAAGCACCCTGCAGATGTTGGATGTTGTCTATCATGGTGCACTAAGATTCATAACTGGTTGTGATTATCGTACCCACCACTGCACCCTGTATTCACTGGTTAACTGGACATCATTAACTTCACGCAGACTCTTCCACTGGTACATTTTCATCTTTAAATCACTTCTTGGTCTGCTGCCCTCATACATCTCCTCCTACATGTCTTTGCGTGAGTGCAGCTACAGCGTGCGCTCTCAGGACATGATTACCTGCAGTGTTCCGTCAGTGAGAACTGAACTTGGCAAAAGGGCCTTCTCCTACTCTGCTCCTGCTTCATGGAATATCTTACAAAAAGATCTGAAGCTCTCGACCTTGATTTCTCTAAATGGCTTTAAGAATCTGTTGGAATCCTGGCAAAAACCAATGCAGACATGTTCCTGTTTTTAGTTTTCTACATTTGCCTTATAATCTGTCTGTTTTGCTACTTTGACATATTTTCTTTTACTTGTTAAAACAAATTCTGTATGCCTCTCTTATGATCGTCTATTGTTGATTGTCAAAGGAAAGTCTATTGTTGCTGTTGTCATCGTTCTTTGTTTGTAGCAAGGTCTCTCTTGTAAATGAGTCCTCGAGGCTCGATGGGATTTAGGTTGAATGAATTTTATAACCTACTGGGAAATAGATTATTCTATAAAAAATCCAGAAAGCACATGTTTTATTTTTATTATTTATTAATTATTATTCTGTTCAGAAGATGTTACACCTGTAATTGTATTTGGTTGTATTTGGTTTAATAAATAACCTAACAGAACTCAAAGACTGAAATGAAACTACTTTGGAACTGACAAAGTACAACACTAACAAAGAAAGCCATAAGAATGTGAGTTTAATGCTTTTGCACAATTTGTATGCTCGTTTGTAGCATCTTAAAAGTGAGTAAATTCTGCACTAGCTCAAGTACCTGGAATGATTTTTTCTTTAATAAATTAACAATGAATAGAGTTTACTAAAGTGTTAAAAGAATTGCATAAAATAGAGAGAACTATGTGATTGAGAACAAATGTAACAACTAAAGACAATAAGTAGACATTAAAACAACACTTAATTGTAATTAAATATTTTTGTTTAAAACTTTTGTTATATCATATAGAATACTGCCAGATGTGTTACTGAACAGACAGTATATTTGATGGAGATGTTCAACATTTATCATCTAAAACTAATTACTCTGACACAATAATTCTAACCCTAGCTCACTTATATCAAATATTCTCTGTTCCCTTCAAACACTTATATTTGATTGTACAAACATGTTTGTTTGCTTTTCTCCTTGATACAGAAAAGACAAAGTCTTTTAGCCTTGACAATGTTTGGATTAGATGTTCATGTTGGATCAGAACCACGACTTGTTTGTTTTATCTGTAAGACGTCAGAGCTTGTCAACTCCACCTCCTTCTTGTTTAAATAGCTTGTAATGTCCAGCACAATTCGGATTTGTGCAAGAATGTGTTCATGATGAGACCAACCAAGTTTCAGAAGTACATTAAAAATCCTTATCCCCTTTGCAAAGTTTCTTTGTCTGTGTTAACACAATTCTCTTGTTTATCTTGTGTGGTTTTTATTAAGGTAAAAGGGGTTTAAAATCCCCATCAGATATTATCATTGTTTTTAATTGATTTTATTATTGATTTTTATTTTAT
>JBBPBX010024935.1:6628-22465 GCA_038048925.1 Garcialebias charrua | reverse complement strand
TTTTTGTTGTTATCCTTTTAAAATGAATTTAAAAAAAATTACTTGCAGGTTGCTTTACATTAGAAACTGGTTCATGATTTAATAAAGACAAACCAGTTTCTTTAGCCACCCCTGGTCTGGTGCGTTCACGAACACAAAAACGTGTCGTAAAAGCGAACAGCAAGAGTGCTTTAGTAGAGGAAGTTGTTTTTATTACTGGGCTAACCACGTCAGTAGCTCTCTAAAAGTTATTGTTTTCACATCACCTCAGTTTAAAGTACGAGTCGATGTGCAGAGTTTATGTTTGGTTTGCTTTTAGGTGCCAGATGTTTTTAGCTTAAAGCTAACTTTAGCTATATTAGTTGTAGCTCGAAAGCACCATTTGCGCTTACGATAGTACTCGTTCAATTAATAACGACAATGTCAAACAGCTAAATACAATGAAAAAAAAGATAAAGACACAGTTTATTGTTGGGTTACTTTAAGGACGGATTCAAGCTCATTTTTAAATCGAGCGCACGCGCTGGCGGTGCAAAACCAACCGCCATCTCAAAACGGGGTACGCCATGTTAAAAATCGGACGCACACACTCAAAAATAAAAACGTATAACTCGTTACCGCGAACAGCTGTTAAATATGTCCTTGTCTTACCATCTCTGATAAGTTGCGGGCTTTCCATATCGTGCAGGGAAATGTTTAAATAGAAAAGCAAATCAACTCGGGGATGTTGTGAGTCAACGTCCGCCCGACCCTGCGGTGCTGCGAGTTGGCGGAGTTAAAGTGCGCATGCGTGATGCGTATAAAGTCGATTGATGTCAGTTATGATTTTTAAATATTCAGACACGCTTTAAATACATTTATTTGCGCTAAAAAGAATAAACAACTCTGTAAAAATGTACCTTTAATTATATATGGTAAGTAAATATATTCTTGTTCTACTGGTGGTAATTGACGAGCTTTCTACGGCCTGCACTGCTCAGTACCTCCCCCTAGAGGCCAACTGTGGAAAATGCTAAGTCTCCAATTTTTTTAAATTTTATTACATTCCTAAAATGTAGAAATGTGGTTATAAGAAAAAGAAAGAAAATAAATTAGGTGCCATCAAGCAGATGAAAGATAGAACTTTAATGATCCCGCAGGAAATTGTAATGAAAATCAGATTCTTTTTTTTCCTTCTTTTTTTTTTACTTTCCCATCTTTTCTCTCATGTATCAACGGTGCGTACGCACAAAAACCTTGCGTACGCCATTTTCCACGCAAAACTCCGTATGTATCAAAACAGAACTGAACGTGGAAATGTGCGCAGCTCCACGCCAACTCCAGGGCTGGCGTACGCACGTTTCTGTGGTTTGTTTTGGTTCCACTGGCGACACTTACAGGTGATTCTGAGAAACTGTTCATGATGTGAAAATCATTATTGTTCACACCAAACACACGTGATTAACAATTATTACATCCACCTGGACGCAATTAGATGAGTGGATACAAAAGCATGCGCAAAATAGTGGCAACAATATTGACAACAATGGCCTTAGCTTTATTAGAGGATATAGCAAATGGCGCTATACGCAGAGAGCGTGTCTTTCGAGACAGAGAGGATTTTCTGTCGTTTTCGGCTTCCGAGGGCAGTACTTCTGCAACTGTGCTTAGAGCTACGACCGGTTTTGGAGCGCCACACAGCCAGGAGCCATGCGCTGCCTGTACATGTGCAGCTGCTGACAACACTGGGATTTCTTGCAACAGGGGCATTTCAGAGGGAGTTGGCAGACCGATCGGGACTGTGTCAGTCCACACTGAGCCGATCCATGCCAGCTGTGTGGGATGGACTTATCCGTATGTCACCCAGGTATATAACATTCCCAATGCAGCTGTGCAGGTGTGTTAAAATGCCATAAGAATACGATCATGTGTTAAAAGATACTTAAACTCCTCCACTTGGGGCAGGACCTCCTCCCCGACCTGGAGAGGGCACTCTATCCTTTTCCGGCTCAAGACCATGCATGGCCTCGGATTTGGAGTTTTATTCATTTTAAAATGTATTTTATATCTGTTTGTAGTAAATAATTAAATAAATTAATATAAATCCCCCACCCATCCAGCCCACCCCAGGCACAGTGAGTAAAAGGTCTACAATTTTTTTTTGTTTTGTTTATTTTTTCAAACATCATAGATTTTTTTATGGATCATTATACAGGTAAACATCTGAAAGAGTAGACGTTTGCTTATAAATTAAAATTTTACATATATATAAGAATTATATACATAAAAATGAACTGGAATATTTGTGTGAAAGAAAAAAATATTAACCAAACATCTGAAAATCAGACATGATTCTGGGCAACGTGAGATAAGACTTTTTACACCAAAACTATTTGATTCAAAAGTGACTCCTATGGTGGACTACTCAACGGGACATCAGGCAAGTGTTCTGTTTTCTCTTGTTCACGAATGAGGGAAAACTGGAGCGTGAGATCGATAGGCGGATAAGTGCAGCATCCGCAGTGAAGCGGGCGCTGTATCGGTCTGTCGTGGTGAAGAGAGAGCTGAGTCAAAAGGCAAAGCTCTCAATTTACCGATCGATCTACGTTCCCACCCTCATCTATGGTCATGAGCTTTGGGTTATGACCGAAAGAACAAGATCTCGGATACAAGCGGCTGAAATGAGTTTTCTCCGCAGGGTGTCTGGACTCTCCCTTAGAGATAGGGTGAGAAGCTCAGTCATCCGGGAGGGACTCGGAGTAGAGCCGCTGCTTCTCCACATCGAGAGGAGCCAGTTGAGGTGGCTCGGGCATCTGGTTAGGATGCCTCCTGGACGCCTCCCTGGTGAGGTGTTCCGGGCATGTCCCACCGGGAGGAGACCCAGAGGAAGACCCAGGACACGCTGGAGGGACTATGTTTCTCGGCTGGCCTGGGAACGCCTTGGGATTCCCCCAGAGGAGCTGCTCCAAGTGGCTGGGGAGAGGGAAGTCTGGGCCTCCCTACTTAGGCTGCTACCCCCGCGACCCGACCCCGGATAAGCGGCCGAAAATGGATGGATGGATGGATAAAACACTGTCAAACTTAAAAAGTCCTTCAGATTGCTGATCCATAAAAAAATCTATGATGTTTGAAAAAATAAACAAATAAAAAAAATTGTAGACCTTTTACTCACTGTGCCTGGGGTGGGCTGGATGGGTGGATGGGGATTTATTTATGTATTTAATTATTTACTACGAACAGATATAAAATACATTTTAAAATGAATAAAATGCTGTCAAACTTAAAAAGTCCTTCTTTATTTACTACCAACAGATATAAAATACATTTTAAAATGAATAAAACGCTGTCAAACTTAAAAAGTCCTTCTTTATTTATTTAATTATTTACTACCAACAGATATAAAATACATTTTAAAATGAATAAAACGCTGTCAAACTTAAAAAGTCCTTCTTTATTTATTTAATTATTTACTACGAACAGATATAAAATACATTTTAAAATGAATAAAACGCTGTCAAACTTAAAAAGTCCTTCTTTATTTATTTAATTATTTACTACGAACAGATATAAAATACATTTTAAAATGAATAAAACGCTGTCAAACTTAAAAAAAGTCCTTCAGATTGCTGTACTGTACAGTATGTCTGGGTACCTGCGGCTTTTATTTTGAAAGCCACTCGGAAAGTTGCGCACCGTAATGCCTGATGCAGATGCGCACAGCAAAATCGGGGGAGCGTTACTGCAGTCAACTCCAGGGCTGGCGTACGCACGTTTCTGTGGTTTGTTTTGGTTCCACTGGCGACACTTACAGGTGATTCTGAGAAACTGTTCATGATGTGAAAATCATTATTGTTCACACCAAACACACGTGATTAACAATTATTACATCCACCTGGACGCAATTAGATGAGTGGATACAAAAGCATGCGCAGAATAGTGGCAACAATATTGACAACAATGGCCTTAGCTTTATTAGAGGATATAGCAAATGGCGCTATACGCAGAGAGCGTGTCTTTCGAGACAGAGAGGATTTTCTGTCGTTTTCGGCTTCCGAGGGCAGTACTTCTGCAACTGTGCTTAGAGCTACGACCGGTTTTGGAGCGCCACACAGCCAGGAGCCATGCGCTGCCTGTACATGTGCAGCTGCTGACAACACTGGGATTTCTTGCAACAGGGGCATTTCAGAGGGAGTTGGCAGACCGATCGGGACTGTGTCAGTCCACACTGAGCCGATCCATGCCAGCTGTGTGGGATGGACTTATCCGTATGTCACCCAGGTATATAACATTCCCATACAATGCAGCTGAACAGGCCAACATTAAAGCGCAATTTGCAGCGACAACCGGTTTTCCTAATGTAATCGGGGCTGTCGACTGCACACACATTGCTATAAAAGCACCATCACAGGATGAATATGTTTACGTTAACAGGAAACATTTTCATTCAATCAATGTGCAAATTATTTGTGACGCGCAAATGCGTCTAACAAACATTGTGGCGAGGTGGCCTGGCTCAACACACGATTCGTTTATTCTAATGAACAGCATGGTTGGGAACAGACTCCAAGCTGGCACGGTGCGAGATGGTTGGCTTCTTGGTGAGTAAATTATTCTTTTTACATCCTTATCTCTTATGCGCATTTGTAATTTATTATTTTTATTTCACAGGGGACCATGGTTACCCACTAAAAACATGGCTCATGACTCCTCTCGCCAACCCCCACACTGAGCAAGAGCGGAGGTTTAATGACGTCCATTCCCGCAGCCGGTCAGTCATCGAGAGGACAATTGGCCTGCTAAAGGGACGGTGGCGCTGTCTGGACAGGACTGGAGGTCTGCTGCTCTATAGTCCTGTAAAAGTGTGCCGCATTGTGATGGCATGTGGCGTCCTCCACAATTTGGCACACGGACTTGACATACCACAGCCTGACATACGCTTGCCCCCACCAGAGGAACCAGAACCTGCACCCCTCAATGTACATCCCACCCAGGAAGCTATTAGGGCCCGGCAAAATGTGATAGCAAATATATAAAACAGGCAAGTACACATTATCACTTAATCAGTGCATTTAATGTTCTGTTAATGTCTGCGAGGACTCCGATCAGTTGGTCCAGGCGGTCATTGATGCCATTAATGCCGGAAACTATTTCCTGCTGTGTCTGCAGGACAGCTGTCGTCAGAACACGGCCAGTAGGACGGACATCAGCTGCTGGCAGGTGGGGTGTGCTGGATGTGCCCGTGGTGCCAGACGTTCCAGGGACACTGGAGGAGCATCCAAAGTCTGAGGCAGCAGACTGCGTGTCTTCTGTTTCATTCTCTGATGGCAAAATAAAATGTGTACATGTAAAAAATATATATATAAATAAATCCCATGACTGAAGACTTTTTATTCTTATAGTCACCAGTATGAAAACAAGATATTTTATGGCATTTAGAATTAACACTGACTTATTTACTTACTTTGTGTACAATCCGAATCCCCCACATGCGGAGCCACTACACCTGTGAGGGCCGTGTCACCCACAATACTGGCAACCCTCTGGTCAAATGGAGTGATGTCATCTCCTGTCCCCCCGCCTGTTTTCGTCACACTCTGGCGATGGGCAGCTGTCCTCCGTTTCACATCCACCTTAATATCTGACCACTTTTTTTTTAGTTCTGCCGGTGTTCGCTGCTCTGACCCCACAGCATTTACAGCTTCAGGCTGTCCCACTCACGCCTTTTGCGCTTAGCTGTAACGCCAGAGGACAGCGTGCCAAACAAAACTTCTTTCCGTGCCTCTACCTCACTCAGAAGTGTCTCCAGTTCACAGTCCGTGAAGTTCCTCTTTTTTCCACGTTTCGACATGATTTGCAATAGAGCAAAGACGACATTCCTCTGGTGCAGGGCATAATCTTCTTCTTCTTCTTGTTGGGTTTTCTTTGGCGGTTGGCTTACATGATTTTGAAGCATTACCGCCATCTGCTGTTTAGGATACGAACTGGAACAGCGCTCAAAAATATATATATATCCACAATATTCCTGGAGGCGTCACTGTAGAAGCGAATGTGCATTGTACTTCCTGTCCGACACCGGAAGTGCCTGTTTTCCATAGGCGGACTATGGATCGCGGGTGTTTTTGAAAGTTATTTTCATTCATTTTATCGGAGCAAACACAGCTTTTGTTTAAACGGAACGTTTACTGAAATGTCCTACCGGGGTTCAGGTACCTGCTGTGCTGTTCGCGGCTGCACCAACAACCGGACCAAGCTAAATCTTTGGCTAAAACAACAGTGTTTTCAACACGGACCCAAAACAAAGAAAGAGTGTTCCTGCATCCTTCTCTATGGCTGTGTCTGCGCGATCAGGTAACATCTGTAATTTCTTTTTATTCAGGGAGGGTTTATTAATGAGAGTTTTGGATGATTTACTGTCTTAAAATGATATATGTCAGGCGCGACCAGTATTTTTAGCCGAGATAGATGCTAACAAACCTTAGCCGAGAGGCCGGAGCAAACGCGTTCGCTATTTATGTATTTTTAAATTATGTCTGCGCGATCAGGTCACATCTGTTATTTCTTTTTATTCGGGGAGGGATATTAATGAGAGTTTTGGAAGATTTACTGTCTTAAAACGATAGATCTCAGACGCGACTGGTATCTTTAGCCGAGATAGCTGCTAATAAACCTTAGCCGAGAGGCCGGAGCAAACGCGTTATTTTTAAATTATGTCTGCGCGATCAGGTAACATCTGTAATTTCTTTTTATTTGTCCCTCCTCTTTTAACAAAACGAGTGGTGTTCCCACATTTTTAATGAACTAAAACAACAAAGTTTGGACTGTCTTCAACTGTATTACTCGCATGTAAACAAACGGTGTTTCCGGTCAACCGGAAGTCGTGTGCACATTTCGCGCAAAGCATCATGGGACGTAGGAATAATGTGGATAAAAAATAAAATAAAAAATAAACTCTCCATAAATAAATAAATATTGCTCAGATTCTGTTGAACAAAAGAGTCCTTTTCAAGTATTTTAACAATGTTGGTGCTTGCAGAACCGGAGTGTCGTTGTACTCTACAGGGTCGTGTCTACGAATCATCTGTCTTCTTTCATGAAGGTACTGATGGCAGATCATTAGCACATGAATGGTCTCATCCTCTCCACAGTAGTCACATTTACCCGTGTTATGTTTCCCTATGATGAATAGTGTCCTGTTCAATCCTGTGTGTCCAAATCTGAGTCTTGAGATGACAGTTTCTTCCCTTCTGTGTCTTTCAGCGCTCCGCATTTCTCCAGCTTTACGTTGAATGCTGTAGAACCATCGACCTTTTCTTTCCTCTTCCCATTGCTTTTGCCATTTTTCCCTCATTCTCTGCTTTGTGATACTTTTTACTTCTGCCCGACTGAATTTTACATCCATTTCCACTGAATTGGCTTTGGTAGCCTCCTTTGCAACTTTATCTGCCATTTCATTACCTCTTATCCCTATGTGTGCTGGAATCCACAAAAATGCAACTGTTAATCCCATCATGTTAATTCTGAATAGTGTCTGCTGTATTTCTGTCAATATGTCTGGTCTGCTTTCTGAACAACTGTTTTTTATACTAATTACTGATGAACTGGAATCTGAACATATGACTGATCTGAGTGGTTGATTATCTTCTATCCAATGAACTGCCAATAATATCGCGGTCAGTTCTCCTGTGTATACTGATAATTTGTTGTTTAATCTCTTCCCTACTTTAACTCCAAACTCTGGTACAATGAATGCTGCCCCTAATTGCTCTGCTGTATTCTTTGAAGCGTCTGTATATAATTTTACATATCCGTAATATTGATCGATGTGTTCAATAACTGTGTTGAAGTTTACTCCATTTCTAGTTTGTTCTAATATTTTTAAGTCCACTGTTGGATCTGTGAATAACCATGGATGTACGTTTGAAAGTGGAACTGTTGGGCTGACATTAAGATCATCCACTTGAATTTCTGTTGATTTTTGATTTATGGTCCAACCAAAGCTTTTTATGAGTTTCTTTTCTTTTTCCCAGCATGGTTTCAATACTTCCTGTGTTGGATGGTTTTGTTCGTGGCCTTTCAGATTTGCCCAGTAGGTTAACGCTAATTGTTCTCTTCCAATGTTCAGTGGTGGTTCTCCCATTTCTACCAATATTGATCCTGTATGCGTTGTTTTGAATGCCCCGGTAACAATCCTTAATGCCTGATACTGAATACTGTTTAACTTTTCCAAATTTGTTTCTGAAGCTGAACTATAAACAATACTCCCATAGTCTATTATTGATCTGATTAATCCTGTGTAGATGGTCCTTTGCGCTTTCCTATCCGCACCCCAGTCTTTTCCTGTCAAACACCTCATGATGTTTAAAATTATTTTACATTTATCTGTAACTTTTTGGATGTGCACTGTCCATGTAAGTCTCACATCAAACCAGATACCCAGAAATTTAAATTGTTTTTCTCTTTCAATTACTTTTCCATATAACTTGAGTTCAGTATTGTTAGGTATGGTTTTTCTTGTGAAAATTACTGATTTTGTCTTGTCCACAGAAAATTTGTAGGGCATATTTAAATGAATTTGCATATTTATATGGAGGCGTGTCAAAGGCGGAGTCGGCCACTCTCATGTGCGCTCAATTCCACGTTGATTGTGATGTACAAAAGCAATGTGCGTGGATTCCGGCGTACGCACAGTTTGATACATCTGGATTTTTTTGTGCGTACGCCGTTTTCTGGATTTGACCGTACGTCACAGTAAGAAGTCCACGCAAGTCTTTGTACATGAGGCCCCAGGGGCCTCATGTACAAAGACTTGCGTGGATTTCCTACTGAAAAGTGACGTACGGTCAAATCCAGAAAAGTGTGTACGCACAAAAAAATCCAGATGTATCAAACTGTGCGTACACCGGAATCCACGCACATTCCTTTTGTACATCACAATTAACGTGGAACTGAGCGCACGTGAGACACCTCCCCTGACACGCCTTCATTTACATATGTTAAACAGATGCAAATTACTTCCTGCATGTGTGAAGGACATGTTTGTTTGATCCCTGCGCGATCAGAAATCATTTCTAGATTCAGGAAAATAATGAATTTAATATAATATGAGTGAGGAAAATAATCCTAAGTAAGAATAGTAATAAAATGTGTTCATCACGCAAAGAACGAGTGATTGTGTGTCGGTATTTGTGTGTGCGCGCACCCTGCTTTGGTGCGCAACGGCTCATCCATTCATTCTGAGTGAAAATATTAACTTTGCGCACGAGTTTATTACCATAATTACTGTAAACACAGAGGAACTTAGATGTTTGGTAGAACATAGATCTTTGTTTATTTAATAGATGATATGAAGAAACGGGTCTGTGCGTCTCAGTGGAGAGTTTTCATGACATGACGTGATGTTGGAGTCTCCAAACGCTGCGCGCGCCACATTGTGCGCAATCTGTTTGTCTGTGAAGCCTTTACTCTCCTACAAGTTATATATGGTGTACTTTCACGTGTCATTTTGGAGAAATCTACAATAAACGCAGATCATGAATCACCTCCAGCTGCCGTGTAACCGGCGAGGGTGCGCGCGCGCTCCAAAGCGCGACCACTCAGCCTTTGGAATCATATAGATGAGACATTCCATTGATCAGGCTTTGTGTGGACTGGACAGCCCTGATCGGCCTGCAGCTCCCTCATAGCTCGGGAACAGTTTGATCGCTGCTTCTGATGTGCGTGATGCACGGCTCCTGTGTTGCTCCAGAGCGCAGCAGTGCCAAACTGAAAAATGATTATTTCTGGAAACGGCTGATAAGCCATATCCTAGATCAGAAAATTATATCTGTTTATAAATAAATGCTCTGCGTGTTACACTACGTATTTATTATATCCTCCAGTAAGGCTGAATGAATCCGTTCCTGTTAAATTTATTTTTGGCACAACTTTGCGCGTGCTTTATTTAACTGCGTCATGTGGATGTAATACTTGTTAATCGTGTGTTTGATGGGAATATTAATCATTTTCACATCATGAACAGTTAATAATAATAATAATAATAATAATAATAATAATAATAATAATAATAATAATAATAATAATGAATTCAATTTATAACGCACTTTTCATTAATGAAAATCTCAAAGTGCTACAAGGTGCAACATAATTGAATGTCAATAAAACAAATAATAAAACAATTAAAATCAACAACAGTATCAGCTAAGATCAAAAGTAGAATCATGAGGAGTATAGTATGCTTGGTTGAAAAGAAAGGTCTTAGACTGTGGGGCTTCAGTTTCTCTGAATCACCTGTAAGTGTCGCCAAAGGAACAAGAACCACAGAAACGTGCGTACGCCTGCTCGGGAGCTGACGTGGATATGTACTTGGATGCGCAGATATTCACGTTCAGTTCAGTTTTGATACATACGGGGTTTTGCGTGGATGGTGCCGTAAGCAAGTTTTTTGTGCGCACGCACGGTTGATACATGAGGCCCCAGGGGTCTGCAACCTTTACAATCAAAAGAGCCATTTTACACCTTTGTTCACTAAATTAAAGTGTTCAGAGCCGCAACATGCTACAACTGTGGTTATCAACTGGTGGCCCATGGGCCACTTTAGGTTTGTTGGAAGTGGGTTCTGTGTCCACTATAGGGGTGACATTATAAAAATAAAATAACTAATCATTTATATTTTTACAATTTAAGACGATGAAAAAAAGATGATTAAATTATTATTAGAGAGGGTTTGTTAATATTACTATACTATGAACTGTACAAACCTAGGTATTTTTTTTAATTGCGGAAAAATGAAACAAGTACAGGTAGTCCCCGACTTACGACGGAGTTCCGTTCCTACGTGGCGTCGTAAAGCGGATTTCGACGTAACTCGAAACATACGTCCAAACTGCACAATACTGTATTTTACCAAGTACTTAGCCTATCCTAACACAGTACCCTACATAATTATCAAAAACCACATACATTTAAGAGCCATAATGAAGGAAAAAAAAAGAGTTAATTTCTTACTCTGGACTGCTGGTGAAGCCATTTCTTCCGTTTCTCCCTCCCTCCTCCGGATTCTCCATTCGTTTACGTTGTAAAATCGCCGTCCATAACAGCTACTTTTCCACAGCTGCTGCCTGTCCAGCTTGCTCCAACAAGTTTTGTTTTTTGAATGTCCAGAGGACCAGACTTAGCTTTTTTAGAGAGTACAGGGCAGCTGTAGCCTCCACAGCAAGCAAAACGGAAAACCGGAAACTGGCCGGAAACTGCGTAAATCGGCTTCAAAATAAAAAAAAAATCAATTTTTTTTTTAAAACGGAGATGCGTGTCGTAACCCAGAAACGTCGAAACTCAAGGCCGTCGTAACCCGAGGACTACCTGTATAGAAATAAAGCATAAAGTTAAAGTTTTACTCCCTGTACTTGTTCCAATATCTACATATTTGCAAATGAAATGACATAAAACTGCTGAAACTAGTCATTTTTTGTTGTTTGTATAACAACCAATTCAGTTTTGGTCAAAGCTTGAAAGAGCCACTGCAGAGGAACTAAGAGCCGCATGTGGCTCCAGAGCTGCAGGTTGCAGACCCCTGATCCAGACTAAGATTTACTGGATTAGCAGATTTAAAAACAACATAACTTTTTCATGAAGATTATATTTACTATTTAAAAAAAAAATGTGACAAGAAAAAAAAAAAGGAATTAAAATATTAGAATTGTACATTAATTTACCTAAAATCTTGTCTACTACTGCTTGAATTGCTTCAAAATAAAAGGAAAACTATGAGAGCCATCCCATTTTCTTAACTGTCCTTTCTGAATCACAAAGAAATGGGCGTTTATCTCCAGCAATGGCAATAAATAAATAATTAGTCAGTCATCAATCACTGAAGAAATATTAACTTGTCCATGTCTGAAATGTGTTCAAGAAATAAAACAACGGAACTAAATATATCATTCAAGACCGGTTTATTTAAGAAGCCTACAGAAGCAGAAATATTCAGCGATGTCATCAATCATTTGTGAATAAGGATAATGAATCAAACCAAACAAAATCAAAGTATGAGAGTTTGTAAAACAGATATCATACAAATAAACAAGTTCATAACTCAAAATGAGGACTTTAATCAAACTGTATCTCGATCTCAGCAGGAAACGAAGCTTTAATGTTCTTCGGTGTGACTGAATGAGTGAACGAATGATCCAGCAGCAGCTTCTTGTGGAGGAACAGCAGGCCGCAGACCTCGCAAAAGAAGTCCTTTGTTTGCCTGAAGTGAGTCCGTCTGTGCTTGACCATGGTGCTGGACAACCTGAAGCTTTTCTCGCACTTGTCACATTGATACGGTTTCTCTCCGGTGTGGAGGCGCATGTGGATCTTCAAGTAGCTCGACTGGATGAAGGACTTGCCGCACTCGTCGCACTTGTACGGGCGCTCCCCGGTGTGGTACCGGCTGTGCCGCAGGAGCTCGTTGCTGGTCAGGAAGCGCTTGCCGCAGACTTTGCAGGGGAACGGCCTCTCGCCGGTGTGGAGCAGCTCGTGCCGCTTCAGCGACATCTCTTTCATGAACTGCTTCCCGCAGGTGGTGCAGGGGTACCTGAGGCCGATGTGAACCTGCTCCACGTGGCTTTTGAGCTGCACCTTTGTGCGGTACGCCATGTCGCACTGCGCGCACGCCCAGGGTTTCTCCTCCGAGTGGGTGCCCATGTGGACCGTGAGCTCCGAGGCCGAGCGGTACGCTTTCCCACACTGGCAGCAAAGGAAGGGTCTCTCCCCGGTGTGCTTCCGCTGATGAACCGTCAGACAGTTGGAGGTCCTGAACTTCTTCCGACACACGCTGCAAACAAAAGGGAACACCTCGTCGTGCACTCTCTGGTGCATGACGAGGTACGACAGCAGGGTGAAGGTTTTGTCACAATCGGGACAAGGGAAAGGTCCGGTGAACTTGTGCCGCTTCTCGTAGTGTTCCCTCAAGCGTCGCAGTACGGTGAAAGTCTCGCCGCACGTCGCACACGGCACCGGCCTGTGCATTAGCTTGTGCCTCTCGAAGGCGGACTTGTCCGCGAGTACCTTCTTGCACTCTTTGCAGAAGAGCGGGTTATGAATCCTCTGGTGCACCCGGAGCGTCGTCATGGTCTTGAACTCTTTCCCGCAGTCGTCACATTTCTTCAAAACGCCCAAATCGACATTACAAACGTTCTCCTGGTGCTCCTTTAAGGCCGACAGCTCCTGAAAGTATTTCCCGCAGTTTGAGCACCAGACAGGCATCTTTGGCGGAGGACCGGGACCGTTTGCGTCGCGTTCACTCGGCCTCTTTTTCCGCAGGAAACGGATGTTTTTGTTACGACAAATGGCGTACAGGTGGTGCCGTTTAAGCCCATCCAAGTGTTTAAAACGTCTCTCGCAGTGGATGCAATGATACGGCCAGTCCACCATGTGGCTCTGGATGTGCTGGTTCAACTCTTTGAATCGAACGAACGTCTTGGAGCAGACAGGACACACTTTGAGGTTCTTGTTAGTGATGCTGGGCACAGGTGCAAACGGGAACTCCGCAGACGTGTCTGCAGGCGCCTCTGAACTCTGTTCCTTCAGTAAGTCGCCGTCGTCCAAAGTCTGAGAAGTAACACCAGCAAACATCTGTTCCAGCTTCTTGCACTGCTCCACCTTGATGCCCTCGTGACCTTTGAGAGTCTGATGTTTCTTTATGGTGTCTTTGTACTTGAAGCCCTTCTCGCACGTGACGCAGACGAAGGGTCGCTCTTCAGAGTGGGATCGCAGATGCTTCTTCAGGTCCCTGGACTGGTGGAGGATCCTGCAGCAGATGGGACAGACTTTCACTTTTTCAGAGTTGTCCGAGGACGACTGGGAATTGGACGGCGGCTTCTCTGTGGGGAGAGTTGAACGAGGTTTGT
Organism: Garcialebias charrua; assembly: GCA_038048925.1. Taxonomy (NCBI): domain Eukaryota; kingdom Metazoa; phylum Chordata; class Actinopteri; order Cyprinodontiformes; family Rivulidae; genus Garcialebias; species Garcialebias charrua. The sequence continues at coordinate 8,618 of JBBPBX010024935.1, read as the reverse complement.
TTTTTTCTGTCCGAGGAACTGAGCGTGGTTCTTTGTTGTTGTCTGGCTTTGGATCCGAGCACCGCTCCTCGTTCTGTTCCGCCTGCGGATCCGAGCGCGGCTTCGCGTTCTTTTTTGGCTGCTTGTTCTCCTTGCTCTTGCAAACCTGCTTTTCGTGTTGTTTTAAAACATAAGGGCTCTTGAAAGTCTTCTCGCAGTAGGAACACTTGTACGGTCGGTCCTTTAAATGGGACCTGACGTGTCGCTCCAGATCTCCTTGCCGGGCGAAGTACTTCCCGCACACAAAACAGTTTTTGTTTTCAAACACCTCAGAACAGCTGGGTTCTTCAGGCTCCTTGTCTTTGAGCTTGTCTGTACCTTCTCCCTTTGGATGAACGCGCATCGTGTGTCTGTTTAAGTCATACCGGTCCCTGAAGCGCTTGTCGCAGCTGCCACACTTGTACCTAAAGTTCTGCTCTGCACTGTGGATGTCCCTGTGTCGCCTCATGGCTGCAGCTCGCAGGAAGGTCTTATCACATACAGGACAAGTTTTACTGTCGGGGTGTTTTTTTCGTTTCTTCGTAGCTTTGACTGCATCGTTCTTTGCTTCTAAAATTCTTTGTTTCAGCCGCAGTCTCTTGCTTTGCTTCAGTGGCTGAAAAGCTGCAGGCTCTATGGCGTCACCTAAATCCTCGTCTGCTGCTGCCGCTTCCTCTGCCGTTCCCCTAACGCTGACTTCAGTTACCTGATGATCACTGGGCTCAACAGGACTGGGAAGCTGCTCTATCTTAATATAGTCCAGCAAGGTCACAGTTTCACTCTCCACTTTGACAGTCAGGCAGTCTTGCAGCTGGTCTGACGGAGACTCGATTTGGTCAGGATGGATCAACACCTTCTCCACTCGAGGAAGGGACAGCGACGACAGGATGCAGTTTCCAACCGAGGATGAAATGGTTTGAGTTTCATCTGCGGAGGAAATGAAGAAAACAAGTTTGGCATCTGTTAATCAGCTGTTAGAAAATGTGTTTTAAACATTTTGCTTCTCAAGCTGTGGTTAAAAAAAAAGTAGACTCACCAGAAAAATCAAAATGTCCGAGTGTCAGGTGGTAATGCAGCACAGACTTTAGGTTCTGGGGGTCGGGTACTGAGCTGGCACACTCCTCCAGTGCGGCGGGGATGACACTGAGCATGGAGGCAGTCTGAAAGGCAGAGAACACAAAAATCAATAACTGAGCTCAAAGCATATTTATCATGCATTTAATTCTAATATTGATTTTTGTAAATATCGTGATTTATTCAATTTTGGGTTTAAGTATTAAATGTACTGTCCAGAGGTGCATTTATTTTTTAGTAATAGCTGTACAACAATAATAAAAACCCATCTGTCAAGAGTAAACACTATGAAGGTTATAGTTCCAGATCAACTAATTTCACCTTCAATTCACATTTACTGTATTTTTCACTGTATAAGTCGTGGTGTTTTGCATAATTTACATACCCTGCGACTTATAGGCCAAAGCTACATATTTATGGATTTTTTCCCCATATTTATAACCAATTTTTGACTGAGATACAACCGTTTTCATTCATTCTGACTGAAAAAAATTGAGCAGTACCACTTGCAGCCACTAGAAGTTGCATAGTAGCTCTAAGGCAAGCCGTTGTATCATGTAATAGGTAAAAGTGGCTATAATGACAAATTCAAAAAAGTTTACGACAAAAACAACTGGACTTTATTCATTATACTTTATTATTTTTGTCTAGGACTTTTTTGAATTTACCATGTCCTGGATGACTGAGAATCTTCACCAGCTATTAATGATACAATCAGCTTGCCATACCCTGCCATCTTCATTCAGCTCGTTGCTTGGAGTAACCGTCAAATCAGTTTCATTTTGCTGCACCGCCCCAGCGAAATGCAGCTGATTTGACCATTAAAGTGCATTTATTAAGTAAAAATTCAACTGAGAGCAAACAAATAATTGTTTTAGATGCTTTTCTTGTTAAATTT
>JBBPBX010024934.1:0-39272 GCA_038048925.1 Garcialebias charrua | reverse complement strand
TATAGGCATGAATATATCTAGACCACAATGCATTGCAAAATACAGACTGAGCAGCGCATTCATAACTTTCAACAGTGTGCTCCAGCAGATGCATATACACATGCGTATATGTATATTATATATGTAGATATATTTAGTTGAGTTTTTTTACTTTACTAATATTTAGTCTATAACGTTTTTAGTTGGCAGTTTGTTCGAAGGAGAGATTTTATGTCCTGGAGACATGTTTGATCATTAAATTGAGCTGAATTGAATAAATTAAATTTCAAATGTTGAGCCGAGGTTGACAACAAAATAAACTTGGAGCCCTAACACACACACACGCCGTGCGCGCAGGAGCAGGGTGTGGATTTTAAAATTTAACCGTAACAAACATGGCCGCTCGCCGCTCACGAACGCTTAAGAGTTCAGCTGGACTGCAGAGAATAACTGACGGCTCTCGTACAGTTCTGGGTCACAACTCACCTGCAGAAGCTTCAGGTCAGACACGACCTTCAGCTCAGATTCTGACCCAGAGGTCACCCACACGTCAGAACCTGTTCAAGAGTCTAATTCACTTCCTCCCTGGAAACCACCAAAACGTCTGATGTGGTCAAGAAAGACCTAATGACCCTCAGGAGGGAGGGGAGGGATTTTCATGACTTCTGACCTTGAACCTCCGTACCAGAAGTGTCTGGTCCTGGAGGATCCTGCACGCTCTAGATGTTCCTCTGCTCCAACACACCTGACCTAAATGAACAGGCTTCTACAGAACATGAAGAGATGATTCACAGCGTTAAGGTGTGTTGGAGCAGGAAACAGGTCAAACATGCAGGTCAGTGGTCCTCCAGGACCAGGACCAGACACACCTGGTACGGAGGTTAAAGGTCAGAAGTCATGCAGGTCAGTGGTCCTCCAGGACCAGGAACAGACACACCTGGTACGGAGGTTCAAGGTCAGAAGTCATGCAGGTCAGTGGTCCTCCAGGACCAGGACCTCTGAGCTACACCCACAACTGCAAACCTGTTAGTTCAAACTGAGGTTCTCCTTGGAGAAGAAGAGAACCAGAAGTCCAGTTGCCTTTTTTAAAGCTTCAGGTCTGAATCTACACATCACGTCCCTCTGAGGACACACACACACACGCGTGCGCACACACACACACACACACACAGGGTGAAGGTGCGACAGTTTTCCCACAGTTCTTCTCATCCTTCTGCTTCCAGTCGTTCACCTGCAGGAACAGAACCCGACCCGTACAGAAGTCCAAACAGCCTGAATGTCTTTCTTCTTCTTCTTCTTCTAGAAGACCTGCAGCTTCAGTTCTTCTGCAGCTACATGTGTTGGGCATCCATGATGTCCAAATATTTGGCCTCGATGACGTGAGGAAGCACGTTGTTCCTGAACACACAGCAGACAGAAGATGAACGACACTTTGAAAACCAGAAGACACCAACAAGAAGAAGGTTCTTCGTCTCATCAGGACGTGAACTGGAGTTTTTATTTGAGACGGGCTCTTTCCAGTGTGGAACAACTTCACACATACACCTTCACACACACCTTCATACAGACCTGAGTCCTGACAACTGGTGCTGAAGCTCCTGAGACGTCCAAACATGAAGAGACCAAGGTCTGTTAACTTCTGAAGCGGACAGTCCTCACTGAACTGTCCAACACTCATCTGTCCTCAATGAACTGTCCAACACTCATCTGTCCTCAATGAACTGTCCAACACTCATCTGTCCTCAATGAACTGTCCAACACTCATCTGTCCTCAATGAACTGTCCAACACTCATCTGTCCTCACTGAACTGTCCAACACTCATCTGTCCTCAATGAACTGTCCAACACTCATCTGTCCTCAATGAACTGTCCAACACTCATCTGTCCTCAATGAACTGTCCAACACTCATCTGTCCTCAATGAACTGTCCAACACTCATCTGTCCTCAATGAACTGTCCAACACTCATCTGTCCTCAATGAACTGTCCAACACTCATCTGTCCTCACTGAACTGTCCAACACTCATCTGTCCTCAATGAACTGTCCAACACTCATCTGTCCTCACTGAACTGTCCAACACTCATCTGTCCTCAATGAACTGTCCAACACTCATCTGTCCTCACTGAACTGTCCACCAACTGTTTGTTGATGGAGACAAACAGCCTGAGGGGACCTGCTGAGGGACATCTTTGGTCAACTGAACTGTCCACCAACTGTTTGTTGATGGAGACAAACAGCCTGAGGGGACCTGCTGAGGGACATCTTTGGGGTGTGGGGGTCTGTTGGAGCCTGTGTGGGTGGAGACGGGGACAGACATACCTGACGGGGATCAGGAGGACCATGACCAGAGGGAAGATCATCTTCATGTAGGGGATTGGGTACATGCCGAAGGTGCAGAGCACCAGCAGCTGCACCATCTGCAGGAAGGTGAAGTAGTGGATCTTCCTCTGGGGCACTTTGCGGATGTAGTGGGTGGGCGGGTAGGAGGTCTGTGGGGGACAAGTTGATTAGCTGCAGCGGCCATCTTGATTTGGCCTGAATCCACAACTTAACCACATGTAGAGAATCAACCAATCATTACTTTGAGTTCTGATGAACTCATGTCATGAGATATTTTGCTAACAGGCAGACAAACAAGCAATTATGTGATTGCCCGCCCAAGAGCATCAGCAGGGTTCAACACTTTTTTTAAACACTTTTTATTTTAATGCAGATTTTCTAATATTTGAAGCATTTCCTGCTCTGACCACCTGGTGGACCTGGTGTGACGAGCAGAAACCGAAGACTCCTGCAGGTTTTCACCAAACGATGAGTTGACAGTTATTTTTATTTATTTATTTTATTTTTATCTTAACGCGTCTGAATTCAGAAAAACAACCTCGTCACTTCCTGTGGGTCCGAGATTAAAACTAAAAGAAATGAAAATATTTTCAGGCATCAGAGCTGGTTCCTCAGGACTGGGCACCGGATCAACTGTTTGATCTGCTTCTGCAGCCAACATATGGGACAACACACACATGCACACACTCGTGCACGCACACACACCTGCTCCTTCAGGAGGAGAGCCATGCGGTCGCACATCTGGTTCCCGTCGATGGAGGTGAGGGCGATGTAGAGGAAGAGGCCGTACAGGACCGGTTTGGGGATCCACTGCAGCGGGACGGGCAGCAGCAGGACCGACACGCCGATGAAGATGTTGGCAGCCAGAGACGTCAGGCGGGTCTCCTTCACCTGGACGATGCTGCGGAGACGCACATGCCGAGTCTCAGGTTTAGAGGTGTTCCAGGCACGTTTTTATCCTGTTTCCACAGAACTTTAAGAGAAGGCTCCAAAGTGGAAAACTTATAATTTATTAATCAACATCTTACCTGTCATAGACAGCTCTCGGAACTACCTCAGTTAGGAGAAAATTAGGCTAACGAGCTAACAGCTAGTCCGAGGCAAACCAGGACCAAAGCAACTTCTGCCGTCTTCAACCTCCAGTCTCAATTTAACGCCTTGCAGTCCTTGAAGAAATGAATATCGCCCGCCAGCTTTTAGGACTAACATCACCTCGTGTCGAGTGGCAACCATTTTGGTTGAACCTTAAAAATAACGTGCAATCTGGAGTATGTGTAGGGGATGACTCTCAGCTACTACCACCCCAAGTTTAAGCTCAGTCTCTGTAGAGCAGACTGAGGTACAGTCCCTTTTGTGATTTTTAGGGTCAGTTGGCAGTGGCAGCCATCTTGAAGTTCATCAGTTTAATTTTTCACCAATTTCTTTCTGAAAGTTTCATCGCCATCGTCTGCCATCGTCCGGTGGTTCAGGACATTTTGTTTGAACAAACACGATATAAATATTATCACCCCTGCTGCGTTCAGGAGATAAGCTAGTGCTAGTGTGGGAAACATCAGGAATATCAAATAAACACAGAAACTGTTTGCCATACCATGCTTCAACTTGCATATTATCCAATATACAGTAACTGCTTGCCGTACATCACCTCTTATTCTAACCTGCGGTGAATTACGACCAGGAAACAGACGGAGTCAAAACATACTTAGATTCATGTTTTGTTTGATGCTTAAGCCCGAGATACACTCATGCGTCCTCAGGTATGCCACTCTACGCGCGCATTTTGTGCGCATGTGTTTTGCTGATATGCTTCAGCATATGTCAGAAACTATACGCTCGCGTTCTCCTTGTTGTAATATGAGCAGCTGCACACGGAGGGGACTCAACTGAGCTCGCTGATTGGTTACTTGCTGACACGCCTACTGAAATGATTGACAGCCAGCTCATGTAGCGCCTTGAAGACCGCGGCGGTGTTCATGCGGTGTTTCTACTATATATGTTGTAAAAAGTTCTCTCAGAAATAAAAATAATAACAGGGAGTGCTTTTCCTGCAGCACACAGCCCACCAGGGATATTTAAAACATCGCCGCACCCAGGTAGGACCTGAATTCATTCATTTCAATCATCGAGTGAACGGAGGAAGAAGCGGTTACTTGACTTTAGGCAAAAAAACAAAAGAAAAGGCCCGATCAGCGATAAAGAAGGGGAATTTATTTAATTTGTGTAACATACAAAACAGTCCGGCGCCGGGGAAGTTTATGTTCAGACACCGCGCATCGCGTATGCGTAGTAAAAAAAAACTTTTGCGCGTACGTGCCCTGAGGGGCTACGCGGGGCTACGCTTTTGCCACAGCGTACGTACGCTGCGTATAGGCGTATCGTGAGGACGCTCGAGTGTATCTCGGGCTATAAAGCTTCCTCGGCTTCTTTTCTGCTGTAGCTGTTAGCTAAACAGTGTTAGCGTTTAGTTCTAAATATGAGGCGTGATCACCTGTGACTGAAGCTTCGCAGTACCTCGGCCAAAAAAACCAAACAACAACAACGTGTAACTCACGTCTCGTAGAGGTGCCCCCCCTCCACCCGCTGCTCCACAAAGGCCAGTTGGCGCACGTGGAGGGTGGAGTGGGGGAAGGCGGCGTGCATCCAGGGCAACCCCAGCACCGACATTAGGATGTTAATGAGCCCCGAGAGCATCAGGTCCCAGTGGTACGCCGTGCCTTTCCGCAACCTGAGGAGTGGCGCACAAACAGGAAGCAGTTCACAAACAAAAACAAACAAACAACACAACAACGTCTGTATTCATGAAACATGAGGAGGTGAGCTCAGACAAGGAAAACCAACACGAAGGGGTCTCCCTATTCGAAATGAGTGTGTTTGTGAATAACTCTCAGCTACTACCACATTAAATTTTAGTACAATAACTAACTCGGATCGACTTAAAAGCTATTTTAAATATACATATACTGTACATATATATATATATATACTGTATATATATATAGTATATATACAGGTAGTCCCCGACTTACGAACGAGTTCCGTTCCTACGTATCATTCGTAACTCGAAAATTCGTATGTCGGAACGCATAACACGTGTCGTTCGTAAGTCCGGATTTTTGGTCGTAAGTCGGAAAATGTATGCTAACGCTGTGCCGCACACCCGTTTTTCAACATGAGACTGAAGAAGTGTACATACTGGTTCATAAACATGCACAGAACTTTGTTTACAAACGGTTAGCTAACACACTTTCATCTAAAAACACATACCAGTGCTGTATTAACTGTACAACATTACTGTTTGTAAGTCCGATCGTAAGTCCGGAACTTTTTAAGTCGGGGACTACCTGTACATATACTGTATATATATAATATATACATATATATTTTTGTGTTTCCTTAAGGTCAGCTGGCTGTGGCAGCCATCTTGATTTGTAGTGACGCCTACACTTAATCAGCTGAAGACCTAAAGCCAGTGATTAGTTCCTCAAAGTTTTGTTAAAATTAATTTGGTGGGACATGAGATATTTACTTAACAGACAAAGTTGACTGCAACAAGTTGACGGCAATCTCCATCAATCAGTGAGCACTCAGAGCATCTGTTGGGGATGACTCTCACCTAATTTTAGCTCAATATCTGTAAATATGACAGATTTATGGTCATTGTTCGTGTGTTCTTAAGTCAGTTAGCCGCAGCGGCCATCTTGAATCAGGTTGATCTCAATAGACATGGAGAAAATAATTTGTGCTAAATTGTGTTAAAATCGGTCGAGTGGTTCATGGGATATTTTGCTAACTGACACACAAACGCGAACAGAAAGATTAATGTAAGCTTTTTGTTTGTCTGCGGAAAAAATAATAATCCTGACAAAAAAACAGCATCAAAGCAGCGTTAAATAAAAACACGTTTGTTTGTACCAAACGTTTTCCTCCGATTAGTGATGGATCCCTGCTGAGAGGTTCTGGTTACACAGAGAGGAAAAGACTAAACGAGCGCGAAGTTCTGTAAAAAAACGTGAACAGAATAAACCAGAGAACGATCTTGTAAATCACAGAGGATGGAGCGGCGAAGAATTTCTGCATGAAAGATCATTTTTATAGAAAACGAAGAGAAACACACAGGAGTCCCTGAATCAGCTTTAGTTTAAAAGCTGTTTTCGTTTTGGTTTGGATTTAATTGTGCAGGAGAAAAGACCCTCTGCAGATCCTGTAACGGAGAGGAAAATAATTAAAAAATAATGCACAACAGATGAGTCAGAACAAACATCTTTAGGTTAGTTTAAACTTCAAACAGGCAGTCATTTTCAGCCGCCTTGTTCAAATTTGTCTTTTATTTGTTTTAAAACTTACAAACTGTTTATTCGCCGTGATGAAGGCTGTTTGTCGTGTTGTTGTGTCTGAACAGTAGGGGTGTGTGGATCGGTCCAAATATGGATAACAATGAGAAAACGTTGTGCAGCTCTAAGCTCAGAACTCCACACAGCTTGTTACAGAAGTCCGGCTGCTTCGTTGCGTTTTGTCCCCGGTTGTGGAGCGAAAAGAAGAACTGGAGCTAACCTCCATCTGTCCATCCCTCTTGTGAGCATCACTTGAAAAATAATCAGTCAGAGTTTCATTATTTGTCATACGCACCGCATGTGGTGGAACAAAATTGTGTACACAGGGTCCCAGTTACATCCAACAAAAGTATAAAATGTAAAAGACCAACAGTAATAAGATCTAAGATATGAACTGAGAAAAACATAGACTAAAAATACACTAAGCACTTGTAGCATAAAAACAATATGCCGAACAGCAGCACAAACATGAGTCTGTGAGCAGATGAGCACGAATGAACACTGCAACATGAAACAGATTTGCAGCAACATGATGTCATTTCTTCAGAGTGATTATCCTGATTACAGATTCATGAGTCTAACAGCCTCAGGGTAGAAGCTGTTCCTGAGTCTAGTGGTTCTACACTTAATGCTCCTCATCCTCCTTCCGGAGGGTAGCAGGACAAAAAGTGTGTGTGCTGGGTGAGTGGGGTCCTTCATGATGCAGGTGGCTCTCTTCCTGCATCTGAAGGTGTAAATGTCTGTGATGGTGGGGAGGCTGACTCCAACATACATATATTTGTACAAACTAACCACCTTGATCATTTGAGAAAAATATCCTTTCTAGTTTTTCTTTTGCTAAAAAGTATAGCCGCAACAGCAAACTGGTTGATCCACTGTGGTGCTGTTTATGGTTTGTTACAGCTCCTCAGACTGACCAAGTCTTTTGGATTAAGGACGAAACGTTTCAATAAGTTTTTTCTAATTTTTTTTTTATCTGTCCAGAGGACCTGACTTAACGGTTTTAGATTGTTCTACCTGGATTTTTGAGCATGCATTAGGATGTTAAAAATATAGTTTCCTCAAATGATTGGGGTGGCTGAAGATTAATTTACGGAGGCCAAAGCCATCATTGGCCACCCCCTAGCTCCACCACTGCACCTGGTGGCATCCAGAAGTGTATTTCTGCACCAGAGTACGCAGAAAGAGGCAAGATCAAGTAAAAACACTGGTCCAAACAGTCGTCAGATAATAAAATAACTGATCCACACATGCTAACATGTAGCCTTCATGTTTCCTTCTGTAAACACGGAATGCTGTGCGTGATGTCACATCTTTGGTGAGTTGTTTAAGAATCATGGATTCTGATGGAGGCCATGTTGAAATGATAACCACACAAAAACATCTGATCTGAGCGTTAAGACCTGCAGAGTGAACGTAGCCCACAACACAAGGATCATCTCTGTAAAAAAATATTTGTTTTTGTTTTACGATCCAGGTTTTGTGTCGACGGTTTACCAGCCGTCAGTTATTTGATTGATGATGAACATGAAGTGTCGCTCTGTCTGCGTGAACTCAGTACCTGTTCTCAGGGGCGTTGGTGAGAGAAACCACAATGTTCTGGTCGATGAAGATGAGCAGAGCCAGGAGGAAGCCCAGTCCCATGGCGCTGACGATGTTCAGGGCTGACAGCCGCTCTAACGGAGCCACGTTGAAGATCGGCCGGTCGTGAACTTTAAACACCGGAACTGCTCCAAAAACAAGAACAAGTCAGATTTTTACAACAGCTCTCTTCGATTTTTCATCGCTTCAAGACAACTCTGCCAGACTCTCTTAAAACAAAATTACAAAAACGCACTGAACGTTATTTAAAATTCACTTTAGTGAGTCGACTGCTTCGGGAACAAACACAGTAAGTTAAATCTTTAAACTAATAATAACACAAGTACAATATAAATCAAATGTTGGGGAATTTAATTTTAAATTCACTCTGGAGATCAAATGCAGCTTTGGCAAAATCAGTTTTGCCTTTTGACTCAACTCTTTCTTCACTTTGACAGACTGAAGCAACATCCTCATTACCGAGGACGTTGATCCATCTTCCGCTCCATCCGAGATCCAGATACTGAACTCCTCAGAGCAGATTTAGCTCTCACCTGTCTGTGGATGTTCTGTCAGTTTGTTAGATGTCCATAAACGTTTGGGAGAGTTTATGTGAAGATTCAACATTGAGTTTATGTCACGGACAAACAGCTACGACTCAAAGTCCTTTGATGAAACAAATTCCCCAACGATGAGCTCAAATTAAAAGTTGTTGGAAATTACAGTCAACAGTGACATTTATTCTTCTTTTAGTTCGAGACTAAAACATTTGCTCTTCTACGGTGGCTGTGGAGGGTCATTCATTAACGGCAAAGATGCTGCAGGACAAAAGGTTGATGGTTTCGTCCCCGACTACGCCTGTCGGAACATCCTCGACCAGAAAGATGAAGTCCGTTTAGAGCGAGGACAGCACCTTGCATAAAACCTCTGCTGCTGCGTGTGTGTGTGTGTGTGTGTGTGTGTGTGTGTGTACGTCTCCACCAAGAACAAGAAGTGAAGTTTGCTTTAATTCAGACTAGAGGTCTCAAACTTTTTGATCAAAAACAGTAATTTCTGCTGCTTTGCTCACCAAATAAATGTGTCCCGACCTGCAAAACCTGCTACAACAGGGACTATCAACTGATGGCCCATGGGCCACATTGAGTTTGTTGAAGGGAAGCTTTTCTGGTCAGTGGGGGTGACATTGTAAAACTAAAACTATTTAATGAATTTCAACATTTACTGATATTTTTACATTTTCGGACAAAAGAAAATTCATGTAAAGGAAAAAAGTATAGTTTATACAAATTTAGATCTAAAAGTAAAACACTGAACCCTGCAGGCCAAAGTGAGTCCCTTTAGTTGTGGAAAAATGAATTAAATATCCTGAAGAAGCGATAAAGCTGAAATTTAAAGTGTGCAAAAACATTAGTTCATTTAGCTGAACATGTAATTGTGAGTTTTATTTTTTTTTTAAATGCAAAAATATATACAGTATTAATTGACAGAAAAACTGCTAAACTAGCATTTTTTGTGGAGTATGAAAACCAATCAAATAGAATTTCATACGAGTTTTAGTCAAAACTTCAGAGAGCAACATGTGGCCCCAGAGCCGCAGGTTGCGGACCAATGAGTCTTTAGAAAATCACTGCCTCTTGGTCTTTAAATAGCTTCTTATGAATGGCCATATTGTTCTGACCTCAAATTTATCATTATATTTGAAGTTTCTTAAAAACAAAACAGACATAATTCTTACTAATGGGAATGATGTGACTGTACAGATTATAAATAATTTTCTCAGCTTGTGGTTATATCCATCAGTGTGTTCTGCGGTGTAGATACTCAGTACTGCCACTTCTCATAAAACTACAAATCAGGAACAGGAAGTCATAACTGGCTTCACTCTGCTTCTGATTGGGTCAAACCAGAGCCATATATATAGAGAGTTCCGACACCCTTTGATCTCGCCGACAGGCGGCCAATCGTTCCAAACAACGGCTATGGAAACCTTGTGGAGCTGCGCCCTCTGGCGGCGATGGAGCGCTACTGCAGGCAGCTTCAGACTGTAACCAGAGCCATGGAACAAATCGCCCCCTCCATGACCCACGTGACTTCCGCATTCCATTCTTACAATGGAACTCTATGGGAGTGTCGCAACTCTCACTTTACAGTACTGTATATGGCTCTGGGTCAAACCAAGGGAATCAGGTGATGACTCACAACTGGACTCAATCAGAGGACGAGCTGCCGGGAATTTGATCTGAAGCATTGAGGACCGTAAAATATCCAGTGTGTATGCAGAGAGGAGCATCTATACTCTGAGGAAACAGTAAATCTGTTTGTAGTTAAAGTCTTGACCAAACGAAATAAGTGTATTTAACAGAGTGGAGCAACAACTCCTGGTGCTTAGCCTCAGTGCTAAGCTCCGCCTCTTTTTGGGGGAAAACAACCCCTCCAATTTGATTGCCAGAGAATAAAACTCTGAACTCGTGTTTGCTAAGAAAACTGTTAAAAATAAAACTTAAAAGTACTTAAATATTATGGTCTGTCAGGTAAATATCCATGAACATGCCTCCAGCAGTAAAGGCTGGCCTCATAGGTCAATTTGTGCCTCAGGTTTCAGCTGAGGATAATATTTTAATGTTTGACATCAAACTTTGTTAAAAGTACCTTTAATATTTCACATTATTTGCACCCCAAATGGTTTTAGAAGTAAAGGTTTGAGACACCGTAATAACTGTAAGCAGGAAAAATGATAAATACTAACGCTCGATGTCACTGAACAGGTAGGAGCCGATGAAGGAGAAGAGGAGCACGGAGATGGGCAGGGCGCAGTCAGACAGAACCTCTCGAACTTTGGCGTGCAGGAACGGACTGAGACACAGAAAAACAAAGAAGAGCTCAGTGATGGTGGACAAGACGAGGACAATGGCTGCCCACGCTGAAGAACCCCACCCTGCCTCTAGCTGAACCCAGCTTTGAGGTGGATGTCATTAGAGAGCAATCAGAAGCAGAATATTTTACGTTGTAACCATTAAAAGACCTTGCGGAAAAGAATCAACCACACGTTCATTTTTGTCCGTGTTTTCATGCATTTATTTTTATTTTGGTGCAGTCAATAAACACAAATTGTTCTCACAAAGCCTAAAAATCTTATTGTTTTAATTCTGCCAGAATATTTTCAAATGTTCTCATAACCTCACAGTAACTTTAATACACTTGTTTTCCTTACAGGGGGAAGTCAACCCTAGAGGAAGTCAATTATAAATTCATTGTTTGATCCCATATTTACAGTAATAATGTGTTCCTCTCAGGAATGTTGTTTTTATCTGTATCCCTATACAGTACTTTGATTTTTTTTAAATATTTGTTCTCTATGTGGTGCTCTGCTTTTATTTGTGAGAGCATATGTAAAAAAAAATTACCGGAGTAAATATTTCACCCAGGCAAAGACGCCTTTTTTCCAGATAAGACTCGCTCTATATTTCCACCTCTCATCTCATTCAACAAAATTGTTTTAATTTGGATGTAAAGAGCAAAAACTCACTTGCATGTTGCACAAATAAATGTTTAGTATAAAAAATATGTATGTTCTGCATGCATGCAGGCTGCAGAATCGGACGTACGGCGGCTCAGAACGGCCGACAACGGTTGACTCCGTCAGAAAAAGCAAAGAACAAAAGAGAAATTGGCATTGTGCATGAATAAGTTTGGGGAAAAAAATTTAATAAATGTTTTTTTTAATCATGCAAAAAAAAAAAAAACTTCATGTTCTGCCATCAAAAGAAATGTGTTTGACCTCATTTTCCAAACTGGATCTGAAGTGGGCTTGAGGGTCTTCACAAAACTCTGGACTGGAATTTAAAATAATTGTCAAAAAATAAATTGAGTGTATTAATGGGGGAAAATGCTTCTTTAAAAATAAATAAATAAATATTTATTTAAATAAATATTTATAGTCTTTTTTTTAATCACTGAAATGTGGAGTTTATTTTTTCAACTAAAGAGTGAAAATTTTTAGCTATTCATTTATTATGGTGGCCAAGATGGTGTAGTGGCAAGGGAACTGGACTTGGGACCTGGAGGACCCTGGTTCGAACCCCAGTCACGGCATAGTTTTGTGGTGTGTTTGAGCAGCACATCTAATCACTACTGCTCCCCGGCACGCTTTCTATAGCTGCCCGCTGCCACCTGGTGGTGATTGGGTTAAATGCAGAGTCAAATTTCGTCTTGTGTGGAAACATGCATAGATGACAAAAATATGACATTATTATTATTATTATTAATAGTATTATTATTTCAGGTTGAGACAGCTCTAAAAGAAAAATAGTGTAAAAATATATTAAACTGTATTATAAGCAGTTAAATAAGGTTGACAAAATTTAATTTTTATTATTTATTTACTTTTCTTTAATCAAAACATGTATGTTAGGCAGCCGTCAGTCCCAGGCCTCCCTTGCAGAAGAGATCTGTGAACTCAATGAGACTTGCCTGGTTAAACAAAGGTAAATAAATGAATACGTTATAAAGTGAAAGGGACTTCCAGGTTTAAACCAAAGGCTGAGACTGAAATGTGAGTTTTGTAATCTGTGGTTTCTGTAACTCCATCACTTCTGATTATCTTTAGCGCCGAGGCCCTGTGGCGTTCCCGTCCGAACATGATTTAAAGTTCTCCGGTGATTTATCGGTCGGGCTGCACGTACCTTCGTTTGAACTGGTACAGAGTATAGCCCATCCACAACGTCCCGAGCATCAGCAGGAGGCAAAGGACGGGCCTCTCTCGAGTGCACTGGACGAAGGATTCGGGGAGAGCACCGAACACTGACCCGACTACCACCTCACTCCTGTTCACCCCCAGCAGATCTCCACCCTGAGGAAAGTACTCCGTGCTTCCGTTTGCCAGAGTCGGAACGTGGTAGTACCTGTAAAAAACTGAAAGCACATCCAGAGCGTTCAGGTTTTCAGACTTATCTTCAATTTTACTGTATTCTGGCAAAACACATCTCCAAGTTTAACCAACAACACTAGTGTGAGATGCAAAAGCTTCAAATGTTCGATAACTTACTTTTTACAGTGCCTTTCACAGCATCGATTACAAACGCAATGGATATGAAGAGAGCAATAACCTCCTCTGTCGACCTACAAAACATCCCAGCAGAAAAGAGCATTGGAAGGATGAAAAACAAAGTTTAAGTCAAAGTCAACTTTATTGTCAGAACTGCAATATGTACAGGACATACACAGGACCGAAATTGTGTTTCTCTCAGTCCCTCGGTGCAACAGTAACCATCTAAACACTAAAACATTTAATAAACATAAGCATAAAATAGTAAAAGTGTAACACTGTTCTGAGTTTTTTCATAATAGTATAAAAGTATGAAAATTTACACCAACACTGAAACACCAAACACCCAATGAACATAAGCATAAAATGAAATAATAAAAGTGTAATACTGTCCTGAGTTTTTGCATAGTAGTATAAAAAGTATAAAAAGTATATCTATAAAATAAACTGAAGGTTCTAGCATTGACATTTGCAAAGAGTGGCACAGCAGCATATAAGTTAATGTACACAGTATATGTATGAGGTATTTGATGTTGGTATATAGGCAAAGTGGCATATGCAGTGAGGCACATAAGGCACATTTGGCATCCTTAGATAAGGCTAGTCAGAGAATGCTGTATATGTATCTGCAGTAGTGTAGATAAAAGTAGTGTAAATGTAAACAGTAGTAATAAATGTAAAGCAGTAGTAATAAATGTAAACCGTATTAATAAATGTAAACAGTGAATGTAAACAGTAGTATGACTATAGGCAGTAATGTAATACAAACATTAGTGCAAATATGAGAAGTAGTGCAAACTGAATGAGTACATGACCGAGAGTTTAGTGAATAACCCGTTTGATGACACAGGGTCCAGTGTTAAAAACTTTGTGTTGAGTGGTAATGTGTGAGAAAGTTTTTTGTGTTAAGGCAGTTCAAATGGGAGGGGAGGCAGAGCAGGCAGAGTGTTTAGCATTCTGACTGCCTGATGAAAATGAGGTTAGCTTCATGAAAACAGTTTGTATATTTATTTAAGACATTACCTAAAGTGGAATGATAACCATGAAATTAAACATTTTACCATCATTTATAACAAAACAAATTTTCATAATGTCCAGCGTTCACTTTCTGACACATCTTTGGGGCTATAAAACCAAACATCATGTGCAGAAAGACTTTAAAAGCTTTTTTCTAATCTTTCTTATATATTTCTTAGCAGAATGATCAGAAAACAGAATTCTGATAATTTGTTTTAACTAAAAAAAAATAAAAAAAACTAGGTGACAAAATCTGCAAATATTTCAGTGTACTGTATATAGTGTAATGTATATTGCTTTAAAATCAAACTGTGACAAGTTTTTCTGCAGACACTGGAAAACCACACATTTTAAAAACACGCTCCTATTTTTACAAAAAAGGATGCGAGTGGAGAGTACATACGAACAGATTAAATAAATTGGTCTGAGGTGAAATGACAGCAAACTGATCAATTAAAATGTGTGCAGGAGAAACCTTTTGATGAGCTTCATGAGCAGGCTGACGTTGAAGACCCCTCCCAGGATGAGGAAGAAGCAGTTCCATAAACCAATGCAGGCGTAGAAAGCTGGAAAATCTAGGTTGTAATCGTCACAAATTCCTCGGATCACTGTGAGCCAGAGTGCACAAGAAAAGAATCAGACAACCAATTAATTAACCAACCAACCAGCCAATTAACCAAACAACCAGCCAATTAACCAACCAACCAGCCAGGTAACCATCCAACCAGCCAGGTAACCATCCAACCAGCCAGTTAACTATCCAATTAACCAACCACCCAGCCAATTAACCAACTAAACATCCAATTAATCAAAGAACCAGCCAATTAACCAACCGCCCAGCCAATTAACCAACTAACCAGCCAATTAACCATCCAACCAGGCCATAAACATCCAACCAGCAAGTTAACCATCTAACAAGCAAATTAGTCATCTAACCAGCCAGTTAACATCCAACAAGAAAATTAACCATCCAATGAGCCAATTAACCAAACAACCAGCCAATTAACCAAACAACCAGCCAATTAACCAAACAAACAGCCAATTAACCAACCAACCAGCCAGTTAATTATCCAATTAACCAACCACCCAGCCAATTACCCAGATATCCAGCCAATTAATCAAAAAACCAGCCAATTAATCAAACAACCAGCCAATTAACCAACCACCCAGCCAATTAACCATCCAACCAGGCAAACATCCAACCAGCAAGTTAACCATCTAACAAGCAAATTAGTCATCTAACCAGCCAGTTAACATCCAACAAGAAAATTAACCATCCAACGAGCTAATTAACCAAACAAACAGCCAATTAACCAAACAACGAGCCAATTAACCAAACAACCAGCCAATTAACCAAACAAACAGCCAATTAACCAACCACACAACAAGCAAATTAACCATACAACCAGCTAATTCAACAACCAACCAGCCAATTAACCATCCAACCAGCCAATTAACCATCCAAACAGCAAATTAAACAATCAAACAGTCCATTAAGCAAAACATCCAACCAGCAAATTAACCAGCTAACCAGCTAATTAAACATCCAATCAGCTTGTTGACCATCCAACCAGCCAATTGACCATCCAACCTGCCAATCATTCAACCAGCCACTTAACCAACCAACCAGCCATTTAACCAACCAACCAGCCAATTAACCATCCAACCAGAAAATTAACCAACCATACAACAAATTAACCAACCATCCAATAAACTAACCGTTCAAACAGCAAATTAACCAACCAGCCAATTATCCAACCATCCAACCAGCAAATTAACCATCCAACCAGCCAATTAACCAACCAACCAGCCAATAAACCAATCAACCAACCAACTAACCAGTCAATTAACCAAATAACCAGACAATTAACCATCCAGCCAGTCAATCATCCAACCAATCACTTATCATCCAACCAGCAAACAACCAACCATGTAGCCAAACAACAAACCAGTCAGCTAGTTACCCATAAAACCAAAAATCAACTTAATCAAATAACCAGTTATTCATGTTTTATAAATAAAACATATGGTAAATAAACACTTTATTTTAGTAACTGGACAGATCCAGCTGTCCCAGTCTCCTACATTATTGTGGTGTATTTTAAATTAAGAAAATCTTAAAAACAGTCCTTACAGTTTAATCTGTAATGTCTGAGAAAACCTGTTAAATTAAACTGTGACCTGTCATAAATAAACAGATCAATGCTGATTTATCTCAACAATTCAGTTTTAAAACTGAAAACCCCCCCAAAAAATAGAACCAACTGTGTATCCAGCAATCCTTTTGCGAGTACTCAACAAATTAAAACACAACTTAATTACATATTTTTCTATGACCTCCGGCAAAGATTACATGTACATAGAAAACAGGAGAAAAACATCTCTTCATCCTCACATAAAAAAGGTAATGAGTCTGTTGGAAGCGCAGTGATTTAACTGAAATCTTGATTTACAACTTTACAAAGAAGCCACTGTTCTGCTCCAACAAGCTCCAGGAATTAAACTACAAACATGCCCTTGAGAACGTTCCTGCACAGCTCCAACTCATTTACTTCAAAGATCATTGCACCACAAACCAAGCAAACAACTCCACTATTAAAACTACATCCTGGCATCAAAGTGCACGCTCTCCTTCATTATTGTGGAGGTTTGCTGCTTCTAGCTTTTAAGATAATTTACATTTCTTCCAACAAAGCATTGCCGTTTGGCCAAAATGCTTCACAAAGGTTCATTTTATTGTGTCTCTCTGAACTGAAGAAAACGTTTTCTGGTTTCTGCACGTAGTGAACAAATCTGCAGGCTCCTGAAATCATCTTTTACTTAACAGTGATTAAAAAAAAAGAATATTACAATAATTCTGGTCATTATCTCCCTTTTTACATACTTGTGACTTTTTCTATACTACATCAAGAACACTTAAGAAGCACAAAAAGTTTTTTTTTAATCAAACTTTGCAGGATTTGTTTGGTTAAAACATACAAAGCTCTCAACAACCAAGCTCCATCTTCTATTACAGATATTATTGTTCCATATCTTCCTACCAGGGTACTTCGCTCTCAAGACTGCAGGCTTACTTGTGGTTCCTAGAGTTTCTAAAAGTAGAATGGAAGGCAGAGCTTTCGGTTATCAGGCTCCTCTCTTGTGGAACCAACTTACAGTTTCTGTCCGTGAGGCTGACACATTGTCTACCGGTACTTTTAAGATGAGGCTTAAGTATTTTTTCTTTGATGAATCCTATAGTTAAGGTTGGCTTGGTTTCCTGAGATAGTCCTTAGTTCGGCTGCTATAGGATTAAGATTGCTTGAGGACAAAATGACCACATTTCCTCACTCTGATGCGGTCTTTACTTGCTCTACTCTACATGTTGTGTTTTTTTGAGGCTTTCTTCCAGTAGGGGGTGCACTAGCCATTCTTTGTCCCTTTCTCCTTCCTGTTCTCTCAAACCCAGCCGGTCGATAGAGACGGCCACTCGTCGTGAGCCTGGTTCTGCTGGAGGTTTCGTTCTTGTTAAAAGGGAGGGTTTCCTTTCCACTGTCTCCTTTGTGCTTGCTCAGGATGTGAGACTGTGACAAAGTCAAGATTCAACGCAATCTGCTGGCTTCCTTCCTTAGATCGATAACTTTTATTAATTTATTGGAACGTATGTGAATGTTTCTGTTAGTGCCCTGAGACAACTTCTGTTGTGATCTGGTGTGATATATAAATAAACTGAATTGAGATGAATAAAAATGTTTTAACTGATGGCTTCCTCCAAGAAACTCCCACCCCTCAGCATCTGCTGGCTCAAACTGTGGGACGTAAACCTGAGCAGAGGGGAAGCTTACCACTGATGAAGATGGCGAGCGGCGCTGTGGTCAGAGGAATGACTAAAGGAGAACCGGCAAACAGCGAGTAGATGACCCCACCGATGCTTTGGCCGATGATGGTCTTCCGAACATCTGGACAGAAAGGACAAATGGAAAATACAAAATAAATTAATATTTTCAGTGTCAGACAGACGGGAAAATGAACAGACATTTCCATGAGGGCACGCCTTTCAGGGAGACAGGAGAAAGCAATAAAATAATAATACAAACTTTAGCGTGGCAGTTCGAAGGCATTTTATTCAGATCTTATCAAACTTTTTTTTTTTGAGCAAACTGAAAAATAAAATGAAGTAGAATTTAAAAAAAGACTAATTAAAAAAAGAGTAAAATGAGAAAATGAAGAATGAGAAAAAAGAAAAATAATAAAAAATGATGAAACAGAAAAAATATAAAGTACAAGAATATCGGCAAAAACGACAAGAAAAAGAATAAAATGAAGAATAAGAGTATTAGAATAAGAAGAAAATACAGTATAATAGAACAAATAAGACAAAAAGATAAAGAAAAAATAAAATAAAGATAAAAATATAGTTAGCATAAAATTAATAAATATATGAAAAATAAGACTGACCAGAGAAAGAATACGATGAAAAATAAGAATATCAAAATAAGACAAAAATATGAAAACAACAAATCAGAAAAAGAAGAGAAAGAGTATATTTAAAATAAAAAATAATTTGAAAAAATAACACGAAGAAGAAAAAGAACGAGAAAAAAAAAAAGATAAAAATGAAGAAATCCTGAACCCAAGTTTGACAAAGCGTTTCCGTGTCGACCGCGTCGTTCTCGTACCGATTTCACCTCGGGTGCTCTCGTCGTTGAGAGAGCCGAAAGCGATGGCAGGAAGGAGGATGGCGATGTAGAGAAAGATGGCCGTGGTCACGTACTTCAGCAAGGTTTTATTACTGCCAACGATACCTGAGGGGAGACAAACAAACAGCAGTCAGCTGCAGCTCGTAAGGAAGCGGAGGCGGCTCAGCTCCGTGATCTAAAAACGACACAAACATTAGCAGAAGTCATTGTTTAGTACCCTGCAATAAGGAGCCCCAGTCTTCTGTAATCCATCATTTAATAACAGTTTCCCAAATGATGGATAACTCTCTGTGGAATGAAACATTTTAATTGGGCTCCAATGTGATCAGAGTGATTTTAGTCTTTTGACCTTCATGAGACGATGATTATCTGTTGAAACTCACACACCCAGAGGTTTTCTTACAGGGTCAACGTTTGCTTTTTCAGACTACGAAGAGGAAAAGACATGAGGCTGAAGAGAAGAAAAAAACCTGCTCCTGTTTTTTGTTTTAGTTCATCTGTTTCCATTGAAGCCTCCAGGTCAATTCGTTCTGCTACCAAATCACACTTTTAGACATTTTGGCCCCTTTACAGCTTTACTTTCTGTGCAGGAAGAAGCCTCTGCTACCACAGGTCTTTTCATTCAAAACTGACCACTTGGTACCCAGTTTTCTCGGCTTTATACCCACCAATCAAATCGTTGGTGATTTATTCTATCAGGGCACTGGGCTACTCAAGTCGTGGCCCGGGGGTCATATTTGGCTTGTGGATGAGCTCAGTCTGCCAGCAGATGAGTTGTTTTTAAATAAAACTAGATAAAAATTACATTTTAAAAAATCTGTTAGAAACAGTAAAAGAAAAATCTAAAAAAAAAGACAAATACTGTATTGCCATCAGAGGTGAGCATTTTATAAAGATGATCTATGATAGAGCTATTCAACTCAGCCCACCTGCCAATGTGCTCATTTAAATTAAAACAGATTAAGAATCATAAAATTACTTTTATCTAAAGGCAATATTTCCTGGGTGTCCAACAACTGAGCTGTTACCCCGAGCAGTGAACCTGAATAGCCCTGTCCAAGAGTATTTAGAGCTTTAAAATGAAGACAGGCAGGGTTGAACCTGGTAGTTGGTAGTAGTAGTGGTAGTAATAGTAGTAGTAGTAGATGTGGCAGTACTGTACTAGTACAGTACTACTACTAGTAGTAGTAGTGGTGGTGTTAGTAGTAGTAGTAGTGGTAATGTGGTAGTCAGAGTCAGAGTCAGAGAGTCTTTATTGTCATTTGCACCGCATGTAGTACATGTGATGAAATGAGATTAGTATGTACACAGGGTCCCAGTTACATCCAACAACAAAATGTAAGAGAAAAACAGTAATAACATCTAGGATATGAACTAAGAAAAACATCCAACTAGAAATACACTAAGCCCTAGAGTAATAGAAAAACATCATTACAAACAGCAGCACGAACATGAGTCTTTATGAGCAGATGGTCACAGATGAACACAGCAACAAGAAAACAGATCAGCATCAGCATGATGTGATATTTTGCAGTGTTTATTCTTATTATTTATTTATTCATGAGTCTAACAGCCTCAGGGTAGAAGCTGTTCCTCAGTCTAGTGGTTCTACATTTGATGCTCCTCAACCTCCGTCCTGAGGGGAGTGGGGCAAAGAGTGTGTGTGCTGGGTGAGTGGGGTCTTTCATGATGCAGGTGGCTCTTTTCCTGCATCTCGAAGTGTAAATGTCTGTGATGGTGGGGAGACTGACTCCAACATCTTCTGTGCAGCCTTCACCACTCTCTGCAGAGCTTTTCTTTCTGCAACTGTGCAGCCCCCATGCCACACGTTGATGCTGGAGCACAGGATGCTCTCCACTGCACACCTGTAGAAGGAGGTGAGGACTGGGCTACTCAGACCAGCTCGTCTCAGCCGTCTGAGGAAGTAGAGTCTCTGATGACCTTTCTTGATCAGGCTGGTGGTGGTGTTGGTCCAGCTGAGATTATCAATCAAGTGTACACCCAAGTACTTGTAGCTGGAGACCACTTCCACCACTGATCCACCTATGTTCAATGGGGTGTGTGTTTGTTTGTTTCTTCTGAAGTCCACAATCATCTCCTTTGTCTTCTTCACATTCATGTGAATGTTAAGAAAAAGGTCAAAAAGGACTTGCTCAAAAACTATATATGATGTAGCTTAGTGTGTTTGTGTATTACACTTATGTTGTACTTATGATGTAGCTTAGTGTGTTTGTGTATTACAGTTAGAAAAATTTAGTAGAGTTATTCATTTTGTGATGTAGTTTGTGTATTACAGTTAGAAAAATTAAGTAGAGATTTTAGTAGTTTGTGTATTACAGTTAGAAAAATTAAGTAGAGTTATTCATTTTGTGATGTAGTTTGAAGGTTATCATTGGTTGAACAAACTGTGAAATAAGGGGCAGATATAATAAGATTTCATCTTCTTTCTGCTCCTTTCATTTTATCCTACTTGTATTCTTGTATCTGATGAAACTGTTTTGTATTGTTCTTTTAAAACGAATGAATAAACATCAAATCAAATCAAATCAAAAGGTTATTCTCTTTGCACCAGCTCTCCAGGTGTTCCACCTCCTGCCTGTAGCTGGACTCATCATTGTTTGTGATGCATCCCACCACCGCTGTATCATCTGCAAACTTTACAATATGACAACCTGGATGGGTAGCTGCACAATCATATGTGAGCAGAGTGAACAGAAGGGGGCTCAACACACATCCTTGAGGAGAGCCAGTGCTGAGGGTAATGGTGGAGGAGAGATTGTGGATCTTCACGGACTGAGGTCTGTTTGTTAAGAAGTCTAGGACCCAGTTACAAATGGAGGGGCTTAGTCCAAGTGTGGATAGTTTGTCCATCAGAGTTTAGGGGATCATGGTGTTGAAGGCAGATGTGAAGTCCACAAAGAGCATACGGACGTAGGAGTCTTTCTGATCCAGGTGGGTGAGAGCAGTGTGGACCACGGAAGAGATGGTGTCCTCTTTTGATAGTAGTGGTGGTGTGGTGGTAGTAGTAGCAGTCATAGTTGTAATAGTGGTAGTAGGTGTTGGTAGCAGTAGTAATAGTATTAGTAGTGGTAGTGGTGGTAGTAGTAGCAGTGATAGTGGTAATAGTGGTATTAGGTGGTCGTAGTAGTAGTAATAGTAGTAGTAGTAGTAGTAGTGGTGGTGGTAGTAGTAGCAGTGATAGTGGTAATAGTAGTAGTAGGTGGTGGTGTAGTAGTAATGGTAGTAGTAGTAGTGGTGGTAGTAGTGATAGTGGTAATAGTAGTAGTAGTAATGGTAGTAGTAGCAGTGATAGTGATAATAGTGGTATTAGGTGGTAGTAGTAGTAGTAATAGTAGTAGTAGTAGCAGTGATAGTGGTAATAGTGGTATTAGGTGGTAGTAGTAGTAATAGTAGTACATGTACTCCCCGACTTACGAGCGCATCGACATACGAGGTTCCGGACTTACGAGCTGACTAACGAACAGTAAAGTTGTACAGAACATACAGAAAATACAGCACTGGTATGTGTTTTTAGATGAAAGTGTGTTAGCTAACAGTTTGTAAACAAGTTTCTGAGCATGTTTATGAACTAGTATGTACGTTTGTGTTGAAAAACGAGTGTTCGTAGTAGCGCTAGCATAAATTTTCCGATTTATGACCGAAAATCCGGACTTACGAGCGACACGTGTTTCGTGTTCCGACATACAAGATTTTGTGTTACGAGCACCTCGTACAAACGGAACTCGCTCGTAAGTCGGGGACTATCTGTAGTAGTAGTAGCAGTGACAGTGGTAATAGTGGTAGTAGTAGCAATAGTAGTAGTAGTGGTAGTAGTAGTAGTAGCAGTGATAGTGGTAATAGTGGTAGTAGGTGGTAGTAGTAGTAATATTAGTAGTAGTAGTAGTGGTAGTAGTAGTAGTGATAGTGGTAATAGTGGTAGTAGTGGTAGTAGTAGTAATAGTAGTAGTAGTGGTAGTAGTAGTAGTAGCAGTGATAGTGGTAATAGTGGTAGTAGTAGTAATAGTAGTAGTAGTGGTAGTAGTGGTAGTAGTAGTAGTAATAGTAGTGGTAGTAGTAGAAGTGATAGTGGTAATAGTGGTGGTGGTCATAGACGTTAGTAACAGTCTGAGTGCAACTAAAATCCAGGTGAATTTCTGACATTTTTTAATTGCTCCAAGCTCAAACATAGTTTGGCAGTACAACAGCTCAGTGGTTAGCACTGTTGCCTCACAGCAAGAAGGTCCTGGGTTCAATCCCCGGTTGGACCTGGGGTCTTTCTGTGTGCATGTTCTTCTCGTGCTTGTGTGGGTTTTCTCTAGGTACTCTGGTTTCCCCCCACAGAGCAAAAACATGATGTTAGGCTGCCTTCAGGCCCAGGCCTCCCTTGCAAAAGAGATCTGTGATCTCAATGGGATTTGCCTGGTTAAATAAAGGTTAATAAAATATTAATAAAACAGTGATTTATCTAAACACTCTTTTATAAAATGATACACTGTATTTCTTGGTAGTTTAAATAAAACCTAATGGTTATATGTATGTGTAGTGCAGATGTCGGCAGAAGCAGTTAGTAGTAGCACTGTGAGTGCAGATCAGAGTCTATGCAGGAATTTCATATTGTTGCCAAAATAACCAAATTATGTGAAATTGTTTTAAGATGGCAGTGATCCACTTGGGCCCTGCTCAGACTAGCCATTAGCTCATCGATTCGGTCAGATTTAAACTATTTTCTCCAAGTTGAAGTTGATCAACAAGCTTTCTACACCAGGTAAGATATTTTTCGTTCACAGCCTGTACTCGGAACCTCTGTCAAAAGGGTTGTTTGAAGCGCAAAAGATTGATAACGTTTGCCTAAAAGCACAAGCTGGCTCCGTTGTGTTTTCCATGTATTTCATACAAGCAGCTTCTGCAGGGAGTCGCCTGGTGTAAAAAAAAAAAAAAACTCATTTAAACAACCCTACTAAATATCTTGTTAGAAGTGCGTACTGTATATGTATTTGACTGGAGGCAGAAGACCCTTCACATATTTGTAGACAGAGTTGATGACTCAGTAAAACCGGAGACTGAAAAAGCAACATATGCTGCAATGTTTGTGGTTGATGACCCGAGACATGACAATAAAATTGAACATAAAGAAATGTGTGCGTGTGTGTATGTGGGGGTGTCTGGGCACTGTCATTTCAGCAAAAATACAAAACCCTGGATGCTACAGACACAGCACAGATGTAACTAAGGCAGAAGGTGAGCAATAAACGAGGAGCTGTCAGCGGCACACTGGAGAGGCTTTTTAACGAAAATGATGCCGTTTCAGAACGAGCCCAGGTTCAGCCTACCATCTGTGAAGTCAGAAGGGTAGAAAGGCAGTCTGCGGCACAAGTCATCATAAATCCCCCGGCCAGCTCTGAAGAAATCTTTACACTGTGGAGAGAAAGGACACGTTGCATCAAGGATGATGTAATCGAGAACAATACTAGTTGTGACCACTCATTTAAACCTTTTAGCACTTTTCTTCTAAAACAACTTAAATTAACTTTTTTTTTAGAATTTTTAAAAAATGTGAAGCTTGTAACACCACTGAAGACTTTAAATAAAAGTGGCTCAAGAGGAAAGCCCCCAAGAAAGGAAGTTCCCTCTAATGCAAAGGATAAGTTGATTAGAATTACCATCCTCAGTAATGACTAATTAACGCGCCCGGATTAGAGCTGACACCCTTTTAGTGTCTGATTTATCGTTGTGTAAGAACAACTCTGTGCAGACTGAGGGAATTCAGCCTTCATGGTGGAAATGAAACAAAGACACCAGTAAAGAGATGAAGCAGAGGATTGACGAGGTCAGCAAGAAGTATGCCGATGTCCCCCGTCGATGAGGGGTTTGAATAGTGAATGTTTGTAGTTGTGGAGATGAATGTTTTCTGGACTAGAATGAAGAGAATGTAGGTGAACCTTAATGTATTTGTTGCCAGATATTCAAGTGGGTAGGAGTTACACTGTGGAGAAGAACAGACTGAGGTTTTTTCTTCATGTTTGTGGCAGAGCAGAGTGACGGATTCTGGGGAGCAATTTTATCCAAAACCAGGTGCAGTGGTGGAGCAAAGGGGTGATCACTGGTGGCCTTGGCAACAAAATATTAATCTCTTCTTCAGCTACCCCAATTACTTGAGGAAACAATACTTTTAAGCAATAAAACTAGAAAGCATTCTCAAATTATTGAGGGAGTCAATTTACATATACATGGCAGAGGCCATCTTGGATTTTGGTTTGGAAACAGTTTTTTAAAAACTTTTTTTACACCTAGATGCAGCCATACACTAGACTGGAAGTTGGAGCCTCACTTATTTGTCAAGTAATGCTCACAACATGCACGGACAGATGAATGGAGAGCATTTCCAACTCCCCTTCTTCGCTTGGCGATGGGGGGACCAGCGATGGGGGGACCAAAAAATAGAGAAGGTAAAGGACAAATTATATTTACGTTTGTCTCACCCCCTTCAGGGCATTAAGAAAGCAGTAAAGTGAGAAGAATTGTGTGGTGAGGGTTTAGTGGATGGAGATAAGGGAGACAACACTACACTAGTTTAAGAAGAAAGGATCAAGAGGAAACAGAAGGTTTCTGGATGATATTGAATTTCTGGGACACCTGTTCTCCTGACTCCTGTTCTGCAGGGCATCCCCATTTATCACCTGGGTATCTTGTCTATTCGTCTCCCCCACCTGGTGATGGACTGCCTCCATAATCTGGGTTGTCCTACATCTTCACTATGGTCCAACTTTGCTTCAGAATGCTCCTGACTGCATCCATCCTAAAGGGTGAAGTCCTGGCATCCTGCTCTGAGGACTCGATGAAGTTTGACACGAGTCTCACCTGGAGGTTTGTTGTGAGGCACAGTCTGGATCCAGACTTTGGCTATAGTGTAGTGCAGTGCTCTCAACAATGCCAGAAAATGTCTACACACTCCACTACGTGTACAAACACTACACTGCCCTCTATCATGGTGGAATAAACAAACGATCTTCAAGACACCCCTGTATGGACTCTACAGACTGAACACCCATCTATTTTCTAATTGTGGTTGGGTCACATATGCAACAGGTCAAGGAGGGAGATCCAGACCTCCCTTTCCACAATGACACTCTCCAGCTCCTCCTGGCGTGTCCAAAGGCATCCTGAGACCAGATAAGTGAGAGTTACGTCCTCATAACAGGGAAAAAGGCTAAAGAACAAGACTCCCAGATACCTGGAATCCTGTGTTGAGTTACAGATGCATAGACTGAACGTAAATGTGTAATGTCCTTAACAAATATTAATTTTCTCGTTTTATTCTGTTTTTAATTATTTTGATAATTAACTTTCTCTTATTACGTTCCATGTCCCAAGAGTCAGCTTTGAGGGAGTGAGGGAAGAATGGAGGGTGAGATTGACAGATTGATCAATGCAGCATTTGCAGTATTGCAGACTCTGTGTTGGTCTGTTATAGTAAAGAGGGAGCTGAGCTGCCAGTCGGTCTATGTTCCTACAATTAAATTAAATTCATTTTAATAATACTTTATTAATCCAAAAGGGAAATTAAATGTTGTTGTAGCTCATTATCCTCGTTTCATTAAGAGAGGTTATAGATACTGATGGCTGTAGGCAGGAAGGCTCTCTTGTAAAAGTCCATCCCACAGCAGATCTGAAGAAACCGGCTGCAGATGCTGTTTGATTTGTGCACCCAGATTTGACTGGCCTCTCAGTTCCACTGGGCTGCGTGACCACCCGAATGCCTGGCTGAACTCCTCCCAGAGCAATGGTCACTCCTCCCAGCAGACTGCTGAGCTCCTCGACGCGATGGACAGCCAGCTGCAGGTGTCAGGACACGATCCCGGTCCATATGCTGTCACAAGCCGCATTTTCTGCCAGCTCCAGGATCTCAGTGTCAGGTACTCGAGCACAGCCACCAGGTAGATGGAGATGCATCCACGGCACCTCCTTTCCAACTCATATAGGTTTTGGGGCTGTAGTTGAGATATTATTTGAACTATTGAGATGTTAATCAGCTGCTCCCATTGTTAAAAAAAACACAAAAAACACCTTGTTGTCATGGTTATGCATCATAACAAATGTCCAAAAGTAAAAAAGGTTCTAGTAAAAATCCTTCCAGCTGCGCAGCTTCCGATACCAGAGGAAACAATCATCCAAAATTCACATCCAGAAAGAGAGAGATTCAAGTTTCCAAAAGCAAAATCTCAGAATTAATGCAACAGATCTACTCCAACATGCGGCCACCCCGAGCAGCGCAATTCAATTAAATGAGCAGTTGTGCAAGAAAAATGGGGATGTTTTCTTTAGAACAGCCATTTGACAGAGGCTTCAAAGTCTGGTAGCTATTCAAATGGGTTTTGGATGACTATCAGCAGATAGTTATTCTCTGGAGCAACCATACCCTCACCTATTGTCAGAAACTCTTGGTAGATCAACCAGAAGAACCAGATTCTGGATCCAGGAGGTCTACACAAGTTTCTTCAAGGTAGATGGACTCTCCTTGGAAATTGGATGAGAAGTTCAGTTCTCGAGGAGAGACTGAGTAGAACCGTTGCTCCTCCACATCCAGAGGAGCCAGTTGAGGTGGTTCAGACATATGGTAAGGATGATCTCTGGATGCCTCCATAGGGAGGTGTTCTGGACATGTTCAACTTGGAGGAGACCCCTGGAAAGACCAAAAGGACACGCTAGAGAGAAGTGTCTCAGATGGTGTGAACACATTGGAGTCCTCAAGAAAAGCTGGAAGAGATGGCCATGGAAAGAGAGGACGGGACCTCCCTGCTCAAGCTGTTGCCCCCGAGACCTAAGTCTAAGATGGATGGATTAGTTGAGGGAACACAGGAAAACCTTTGGGGAGAATCTTCTTCTTCTTGTTTGGCTTTTCCTTCTTCAGGGGTCGCCACAGCGAGTCATCCTCCTCCACCTCACTCTGTCCTCTGCATCCTCTGTCCTCACTTCAACTACCTTCTTCATGTCCTCTCTAACTGCATCCATACATGTATATCTCCTATTTGGTGTTCCTATTTGTCTTTTTCCTGGCAGCTGTATTTCTAACATCCTTCTACCAATATACCCACTGTCCCTCCTCTGGACATGTCCAAACTATCTCAGTCTGGCCTCCCTAACTTGATCTCCCAGTTGTTCAACATGTGCTGTACCTCTGATGATCTCATTCCTGATCTTATCCATCCTTGTCACTCCTAAGGAGAACCTCAGCATCTTCATTTCTGCTACTTCCAGTTCTTTCTTCTGTCTTTTTGTCAATGACACCGTCTCCAGACCATACAACTGGAGAATCAATGGTGCCTTATTTGTCTTTATAAGATGCTTGAGCCGCTTTTTGCAGAACAAAACTATTTACCTGAATGTAAACAAGAAAACATCAGCAATTTATGAAGCTATAGGTTTGAATCACTGTCCACCTGGTTACAACAGAGAGAAACCCTAAAGACTGGGATGGTTTTGGTTAAAGAACAAGGAATGTGTCTGTTAGCATAATGTCTCATGAACCACTGGGTAGACTTTAAAAGAGCAAAAGGTGAATCCTTCTCCTACCTTGAGAGGTCTGTGACTCCGAGGAACCGTCTCCTTCTTCCCTAGAACCACCGGCTGCTGGTTGACCGCTGTGAGCTGATGTCTCTGGAAAACCAGAGCCTCCTTGAACTCCTCCTGCGTCTTCGTCTCCAGGAGCTTCTGTCTGAACGAGATGTCAGAGAAGAGTGTGCCGAACGTCCTGCCCAGCTCCATCGCTGTCTTGGTACTTTTCTACAAAAGAAATGAGATTTTTGAACATTTACTACACAGCTAGATTAGTCTTTACAGATGCTGAGTGGACCCGACTGTCCACGATTTCTACAATCAAGTTGTAGCTACCGCCAACCTCTGGTGTGGGAGACATTCTCTATTTCTCTGACTTTTACTTAAAAGAATCACAAATCATTGTAGCTGAAGATTTACGTATACTGTATCTGGCATTTTACTTGCAAGGTCAAATTTCAGGACAGGTTACATACCTAAATTTATATGAACATACATACCATACCATACCATACCATTTTATTTATAAAGCACTTTTTGAAAACCGAGAGGGAGGGGGCCTGTTTGATGAGCAGCGGCAACTCGTTCCAGAGTCTTGGGCCTGCTACAGAGAAAGCCCTGTCACCTCTGCGCTTAAGGCGAGTTTCTGGAACTATTAAAAGTACCTGATCCTCTGACCTCAAAGCACGTGGAGGGACATATGGGTGTATCAGATCCGAGAGATAGGCGGGGGCGAGACTGTTCAGCGATTTGTAGACATACATGAGAATTTTGAATTGGATTCGAAGATGAACCGGTAGCCAGTGAAGGGAGGCCAAGACTGGTGTAATGTGCTCTCTTTTGCGTGTGCTGGTTAAAAATCGGGCAGCTGCGTTCTGAACCAGTTGTAATCGTGCAATGGTGGCTTGACTGACGCCAAACAGAAGTGAATTGCAGTAATCCAGCCTAGATGTAATGAATGCGTGAATCACTGTCTCCAGGTTGTTTTTTGATAATATGGGCTTCAGCTTAGACAGACGCCTCAGCTGGAAAAAACAGGATTTGACAATCATGTTTACATGACTGTTGAGTTTCATGGAAGGATCCATTATCACTCCCAGATTTGTGACTTTTTGTTTTTCGGACAGGGGTAGAGCAGACAGGTCAATGCAGTGGTTTGAGGTTGTGTCATTGGGAAGGAACAATATGGCTTCCGACTTCTTATCGTTGAAGCTTAAGAAATTTAAAGCCATCCAGTCCCTGATGTCAGCCAGGCAGTCGAGCAGAGGTTGAATAGAGCCTGTACCATTTTGTCTTAGGGGGAAGTAAATTTGACAGTCATCAGCGTAGAAGTGGAAGGGTATATTGTGTTTCCGGAAAATAGCACCGAGTGGCAGCAGGTATAAGGAGAACAAGAGAGGAAGTATGCATACATAAATATATCATAAATTTATACACATTAAGACCAGTCACAGAAGTGAATCACAAGCTGCGTCTGCTCACTTTTATACCCCTCTCAGCTCAGAGTTGAACATAGTTCAGGGGTTGTCCTT
Source organism: Garcialebias charrua (assembly GCA_038048925.1). NCBI lineage: Eukaryota > Metazoa > Chordata > Actinopteri > Cyprinodontiformes > Rivulidae > Garcialebias > Garcialebias charrua. The sequence goes on along the minus strand of JBBPBX010024934.1, from coordinate 9,217 downwards.
GAAGCCAGCTGCAGTCTTCTTACATAGCACAAACATATGGTTCATGGGCAGAGATAAAACAGCGAGTTGGGAGATGGTCTGGCTTGTTTTGAAAAACAACCAAGCTCCTTTTTCTCAGGGTAGAGGCAAAGAATGTTCTTAGCCATAATAATAAAAACATCCATAACCTTTGACCTAAACTTCCCTAACACATGACTATCGGGACAATTCAAAGCTTGATGCATGTGGCATATTTTAACGAGGCTTTAACAGTTTAAACTGCAGATGGGTGGAGATGACGAGATCAGATCATGTTTCTGTTTGACTTGGGGGGAGACTCAGTAAAACCTGAAGAGCAAGGTTATTCTGGCAGCAACTCATTGTTGGTCCAGTGCTGACGGTATCGACAGAACCAGGCTTGGCGTGTGCCGGCAGCAGCTGTAAACAAAACAACCAAAGCCTTTAAGCTTCTAACAGCCGTAACTGAATATGAATCAGAGCTGTGGATTCAGAGAGACCGGATCCTCATGGATTTCAGGGATATCTTCATAAAAAAACACGTCGTAGCTCATTCTGTTGGGTTCAAGAGCGGGTCTCAGAGGAATATGTGAACGCCACTGAGCCTCCAAACATGACGCTTGAGGTTCAGTTACACGCACAGCAGCTCCGAGGTTTGTACTGAAGTTACAGCTGACGGATTGGACTTTAGTACGCAGCTCAGAACCCCTTAAAGTTCTGAGGGGTTCTGGACTGAAGCAGAAACATCTGGATTTAAAGCAGCTGTGTTCTGAGTGAGCAGCGAGGTGCGCGGGCCACACTTTATTTTGTGAGCACAACTTCCACACCTGCACTCAGACAGTTCACAACATCATGAAACCATTTTAATACTTGTATTGTCATCATTCAGCCACTTTCTTATGGAGGACCAAACTGATATAATAATAAATAAAAGAATAAATATATATCCGACATAAAAGAATAAATATATAAATCAAAGTAGAAATATAATAATAAAAGAATATATAAATCAAAGTAGAAATATATATTTTTATGAGAAATAAAAGCGTAAATATATATACAGTATATTTTTTATTTCTCTATACACATGAGTTGATATTTTGCTTTGCCTTTTTTTTTGCTTCTCCCTTTTCTGCGCGCTGTTTTTCTGTTTGCTGTATTTATTGCTGTATTGTTTGCTCGCTGTATTTCTGCCTCATTGTTATGTTAATGAGGAGGGCTGCTTTCTAAGTCCAGCTCTACTATTGGTCAATAAACAGGAAAGAGAACGATCAGCGGGCAGAAAATATCCAGGTCTTCCAACTGTTCTTGTGTGGTACACAGATTTGTGCAAACGACAAGCCACTTCCTCCAAAATCTGGACAACTAATGAGTCAGCTTCAGTATCCGTGTCTGCAGCTACCTGGACCAGCCACTCACTCAAAACATTGACTCGAAACAGTAAATAGTCATCGCTGACTGTATTACTTTCAGCTAAGCTAGCAACGTGCCTTAATTCCTCAGCAATCCTACGATACATCTCTAATAGTTGTTTACTTCCTCTCAAATAAGGAGCTCTCCTAAGAGGACCGCAGCGCAGGCATGCACAATCGATCAACAAACTGATCGTTCTCTTTCCTGTTTATTGACCAATAGTAGAAGAGCTGGACATAGAAAGCAGCCCTCCTCATTAACATAACGATGAGGCAGAAATACAGCGAGCAAACAATACAGCAATAAATACAGCAACGGAAAAACAGTGAGCAGAAATACATCGAGCAGAAAAGAGAGAAGCAAAAAAAAAAGGGCAAAGCAAAATATCTATTTTTATTGACGGAAACTCGTGTGTAAGGAGAAATAAAAAATAATATATATATTTATGCTTTTATTTCTCATTAAAATATATTTTTCTACTTTGATTTATATATTTATTATTTTATATCGGATATATATTTATTATTTTATTTATTATTATGTCAGTTTGGTCCTCCATGCTTTCTTTACCTGCCTTCCCCTTCCTACTCTTCTTCCTCGTTCTCCATCTCTCTTTTGTTTTTGTTTTTCATTTCATTGAATGAAAAAAAAAAAGACAGGTTAATCCCATTGAGCCTCAAGGACTCATTTACAAGAGACCTGATTTCAACAAAGACAACAGTGGACAACAACAACAATAGACAAAAAAAAACTGACAACAACAGACAATCATAAAAGAGGCATACAGGTATTTTTTTTACAAATTAAAATAAGATGGCAAAAAAGTCCTTCCTTCTCTTCTTCTACCACTCCACTTTCTTCCTTTTTTCTTATTCCTCTTCCTTCAAACTCTTCCTTCTCTTCCTCCTTTTCCTCCTTTCTTACCTTTACCGCTACCGGTGTATGAATGTGTGTATGAATGGGTGGATGGTTGGTACTGTGAAGCGCTTTGGGGCCCCTCAAAGGGGGCTAGAAAGCGCTATATAAGTAAGCTCCATTTACCATTTATCCCTCTGTTCCTCCTTTTCCTCTTTCTCCTCCTCACTTCTGTCGTTGTCGTCTTCTCCTTTTTGTAAATGAGATTTCAGACCTTTAGGTTCCCCACACTGAACTTTCGTCTCACTTCATTCCTGAACAACAAGCAGCAATGAACCCTAACAAAGGATCCAGGTAACCTTTAAAAAAGTCTTGGAGAAATGTAGTGACCTGGAAACGACACAAATGTTCTCACTCCAACCCAAGACGACTGAAACACCAAGAAAAACTAAAACAATGAAAAGCAGAGAAACGTTAACATCTAATGACCTTTAAGAGTTGACCACAGGTCAGGTGGTCAAAACTAGCGAGGATGTTGCATGGTCCAGATGTAGTTTCTATGGTCAGATGTAGTTTCTATGGTCCAGATGTAGTTTCTATGGTCCAGATGTAGTTTCTATGGTCCAGATGTAGTTTCTATGGTCCAGATGTAGTTTCTATGGTCCAGATGTAGTTTCTATGGTCCAGATGTAGTTTCTATGGTCCAGATGTAGTTTCTATGGTCCAGATGTAGTTTCTATGGTCCAGATGTAGTTTCTATGGTCCAGATGTAGTTTCTATGGTCCAGATGTAGTTTCTATGGTCCAGATGTAGTTTCTATGGTCCAGATGTAGTTTCTATGGTCCAGATGTAGTTTCTATGGTCCAGATGTAGTTTCTATGGTCCAGATGTAGTTTCTATGGTCCAGATGTAGTTTCTATGGTCCAGATGTAGTTTCTATGGTCCAGATGTAGTTTCTATGGTCCAGATGTAGTTTCTATGGTCCAGATGTAGTTTCTATGGTCCAGATGTAGTTTCTATGGTCCAGATGTAGTTTCTATGGTCCAGATGTAGTTTTATGGTCCAGATGTAGTTTCTATGGTCCAGATGTAGTTTCTATGGTCCAGATGTAGTTTCTATGGTCCAGATGTAGTTTCTATGGTCCAGATGTAGTTTCTATGGTCCAGATGTAGTTTCTATGGTCCAGATGTAGTTTCTATGGTCCAGATGTAGTTTCTATGGTCCAGATGTAGTTTCTATGGTCCAGATGTAGTTTCTATGGTCCAGATGTAGTTTCTATGGTCCAGATGTAGTTTCTATGGTCCAGATGTAGTTTCTATGGTCCAGATGTAGTTTCTATGGTCCAGATGTAGTTTCTATGGTCCAGATGTAGTTTCTATGGTCCAGATGTAGTTTCTATGGTCCAGATGTAGTTTCTATGGTCCAGATGTAGTTTCTATGGTCCAGATGTAGTTTCTATGGTCCAGATGTAGTTTCTATGGTCCAGATGTAGTTTCTATGGTCCAGATGTAGTTTCTATGGTCCAGATGTAGTTTCTATGGTCCAGATGTAGTTTCTATGGTCCAGGTGTAGTTTCTATGGTCCAGATGTAGTTTCTATGGTCCAGATGTAGTTTCTATGGTCCAGATGTAGTTTCTATGGTCCAGATGTAGTTTCTATGGTCCAGATGTAGTTTCTATGGTCCAGGTGTAGTTTCTATGGTCCAGGTGTAGTTTCTATGGTCCAGATGTAGTTTCTATGGTCCAGATGTAGTTTCTATGGTCCAGATGTAGTTTCTATGGTCCAGATGTAGTTTCTATGGTCCAGATGTAGTTTCTATGGTCCAGATGTAGTTTCTATGGTCCAGATGTAGTTTCTATGGTCCAGATGTAGTTTCTATGGTCCAGATGTAGTTTCTATGGTCCAGATGTAGTTTCTATGGTCCAGATGTAGTTTCTATGGTCCAGATGTAGTTTCTATGGTCCAGATGTAGTTTCTATGGTCCAGATGTAGTTTCTATGGTCCAGATGTAGTTTCTATGGTCCAGGTGTAGTTTCTATGGTCCAGGTGTAGTTTCTATGGTCCAGGTGTAGTTTCTATGGTCCAGATGTAGTTTCTATGGTCCAGATGTAGTTTCTATGGTCCAGATGTAGTTTCTATGGTCCAGCTGTGGTTTCTATGGTCCAGATGTAGTTTTTATGGTCGAGGTGTAGTTTCTATGATCCAGGTGTGGTTTCTATGGTCAAGATGTAGTTTATATGGTCATGGTGTAGTTTCTGTGGTCCAGGTGTAGTTTCTATGGTCCAGATGTAGTTTCTATGGTCCAGGTGTGGTTTCTATGGTCCAGATGTAGTTTCTATGGTCGAGGTGTAGTTTCTGTGGTCCAGGTGTGGTTTCTATGGTCCAGGTGTAGTTTCTATGGTCCAGGTGTAGTTTCTATGGTCCAGGTGTAGTTTCTATGGTCAAGAAGGATTTTCTATGGTTGAGGTGTATTTTATATGGTTCAGGAGGAGTTTCTATGGTCCAGATGTAGTTTTTATGGTCCAGGTGTAGTTTTTATGGTCAAGATGGATTTTCTATGGTCCAGGAGGAGTTTATATGGTCCAGGTGTGGTTTCTATGGTCCAGATGTAGTTTCTATGGTTGAGGTGTAGTTTCTATGGTCCAGGTGTGGTTTCTATGGTCAAGAAGGATTTTCTATGGTTGAGGTATATTTTCTATGGTTCAGGAGGAGTTTCTATGGTCCAGATGTAGTTTTTATGGTCCAGGTGTAGTTTTTATGGTCAAGAAGGATTTTCTATGGTTGAGGTATATTTTCTATGGTTCAGGAGGAGTTTCTATGGTCCAGATGTAGTTTATATGGTCCAGGTGTAGTTTATATGGTCCAGGTGTGGTTTCTATGGTCAAGAAGGATTTTCTATGGTCCAGGAGGAGTTTCTATGGTCCATGTGTAGTTTATATGGTCAATGTTTAGTTTATATGGTCATGGTGTGGTTTATATGGTCCAGGTGTAGTTTCTATGGTCCATGTGTGGTTTATATGGTCCAGGTTTGGTTTATATGGTTAAGAAGGATTTTCTAAGGTCCAGGAGGAGTTTATATAGTCCAGTAGTTGTTTGTATAGTCCAGGTGGGATTTCTATAGTCCAGGAGTAGTTTATGTGGGCCAGGTGTAGTTTCTATAGTCCAGGAGTAGTTTAGATGGTCCTTGTGTGGTCTCTGTGGTCTAGGTGTAGTTTTTTATGGTCCAAGAGTAGATTATATGATCCAGGTGTAGTTTATATGGTTGAGGTGTAGTTTCTGTGGTCCAGGTGTAGTTTCTGTGACCTAGGTGTAATTTCTATGTTTGAGGTGTATTCCATGGTTGCGGTGTAGTTTCTGTGGTCCAGGTGTAGTTTCTGTGATCTAGGTGTAATTTCTATGGTTGAGGTGTATTCCATGGTTGCGGTGTAGTTTCTATGGTAAAGGTTTAGTTTATGTGGTCCAGGTTTAGTTTCCATGGTTGAGGTGTAGTTTCTATGATCCAGGTGTAGTTTCTGTAGTCCAGGTGTAGTTTCTGTGATCCAGGTGTAGTTTCCATGGTTGCAGTGTAGTTTCTATGCTCCAGGTGTAGTTTCTGTAGTCCAGGTGTAGTTTCTGTGATCTAGATGTAGTTTATGTGATCTAGGTGCAGTTTCTGTGGTCCAGGTGTAGTTTCTATGGTCAAGGTTTAGTTTATGTGGTCCAGGTGTAGTTTCTAATGTTGAGGTGTAGTTTCTATGGTCCAGGTGTAGTTTATGTGGTCTAGATGTACAGTAGTTTATGTGGTCCAGGTGTAGTTTCCATGGTTGCTGTGTAGTTTCTATGCTACAGGTGTAGTTTGTCATCCAGGTGTAGTTTCTGTGGTCCAGGTGTAGACTCCATGGTCCCAGTGTACAGGTAATTGAAATTATAGCTCAGTATCTGCAAATATGACTTATTAAAACCATTTTTGTGTTCGCTAAGCTTAATTATCAAGTGGCCATCTTAAATCAGGTTGACTTCCAAAGTTGATCATTTATAGATGAACATCCAGTAATTACTTCCTAAGCATTAATAAAACATGAGCTAAATTAGTAAACCTCGGGCAGGTACCATTTTGGAGGGGGCGAGGATCAGGATGACGTAGCGGACCTCGCAGCAGTTCTCCCCCCAGTTCTGCGGCCTCTCGAGGCGGGAGATGCAGACGTGGCGCCGCTGAAGATGCTTCACGTTGCAGCTGGAGCAGAGAAGACGAATAGAGGAGGAAGTTTTAACAAAAACATAAACGCCTCACCTCAGCAGACGTTAAACATTCAGATGTGTTGACAGAGCAACAAAATAAAAGTGTTTAATACCTCGGGGGAATGCACATCACCCGTCACCTTTCATTCCACAATTTTAGAGTGAGATCATTTAATGTTAAAAAATGCCGGAGGTGCAGTTTCAACAGGAAAGTTGTTGTAATTTGACTAATTTGTACACTTTTCTTTAAAAAAAAACAGTAATGTACAGCAAGACAAAATCTATCAACAAAAAGTTAAATTTATTCAGCTTTTATGTAAAAAATAAAAAATCATTATAACTTTAGAATTGCAGCTTTAAATTTAAAAGAACATGTTTAAGTTTCAGTGTTTCAATGTTTAGATGTTTACTGTTGCACCGAGGGACTGAGAGAAACGCAATTTCGGTCCTGTGTATGTCCTGCACTGTACATATTGCAGATCTGACAATAAAGTTGACTTTGACTTTGACTTTGACTTAATTAGTGGTAGGTACTAACACTTTTGACTGTCTCTGTGTTTGTTAAAGTATCTCATGAACCACCAGACAGATTAATTTTTGGATGTACATTCACACCTGGTTAACATTTGAAGCAATTCAAGATGGCCGCCACAACCAACTGGCGCTGGGACAAACAAAAAAGACTAAGATAAGATTTAGGCAGTTGTATAGATATTTACCTGAAATCTGATGGTGGTAGTAGCTGGGAGTGATCCCCAACACGTAATCTGAGCTCCACGGATTGAGTGATATTTCTGTTAGCAAAATATCTCATGAACTATCGGATGTGTTTTAGTAAAACGTTCAGAAACTAATCACTGGATGTATAACTGCTTTAGGAGCAAACCCAACTCAAGATGGCCGCCACAGCCAACTGATATTAAGGAAACCCAAAACGGCTATAATTTAGTAATTTTTATAGATATTATCCTGAAATCTGGCGTGGTAGTAGCTGAGAGTCACCCCCAGCACACAAGATCGTGCATAAAGTAGCTCCAACTCCATTTCTCTGAAGAAATTGGTTTTCGCCCAAAACTCTTGGATGAAAGGTGGCGGGTGACGTGCATTCCTTAAGGCTTGACAACAGTTCTTACAGGATGCAGAGCCAGGACTGCTGGTACTGGACCCCGGTGGCCGTGGCCGTCACACCCTGGATCGTCTCCGACAGCAGGTGGACTGAAGGGCAGAGGTCAAACCCAAGTTAGAGAACACAATCCGTAATCTAATCCTCACACGGTTTTATGAAGATTCTCATGAAAGGAATGTTCGTTTCTTTTCTGTATGGAGCTCAGAAACACCAGAAGCATCTGCCGCCACTTTCAATTTCATTAAGTGCACGTTCAACAACACGTTTAGCCCCATTTAGGACATTTTCAATGGGAAAGTAGCGCCTCGGCGCTGCCAAGCGTTTAAATATGCCGTCGACATATTTAACGAGCGTCCCTTCTGCCACGAGCAGCGATGCCCGTCTGCTCTGTGAGCAAACAAGCTACACCGGCGCTCGTGTTCACAGACTAAAAAAACAACATTTCATTGAGCCGGCGTGTTTACGGAGCACAAATCATTAAACATCAGCTTCCTAACAACAGGAAGCTTCGTTAGGACTTTGTGGTTTTGAGGGATTTTCTCCAGCAGCGGTAAAAACCCAGAGAAGACTCAGCTTTTTTTTTTTTGTCTCGTGACAACCTCTTTAGCTCATCAGCTCAGAGAAAATGACAGGGTGGAAATGTTTGGTGTTGTAAGCAGCAGGAGGGGAGGAGGGGGGAGGATCATTTCCATATCGTTCTGACTTCTTTCTTTCTCTGCGTCTTTGTCCTCCTCTCCATCACTCTTCTTTTCTCTCCCTCTACCATGCCATCTCATCAATAAAGTATCCTCCATTCATGCCAGAAAATGATGGGCGTCACCATGACAACAGTATCACAGGGCTCATGGAGGGAGGGGGGAGAGGAGGGCAAAAAATGTTTTAAAATAAGGTGGTTTGGGGAGACAAAAAATGAGGAGGGGAGAGGGAAAAAAGAGGCTTAAAAGAGGGAAACAGACAGGAGACGGGTACAAATAAAAAAATCAGCAGAGACAAAACAAAACATGACAATCAGAAATAAACAAAAAGCGAGATGAGATGAGGAGTCGGAAACAGGAGGACGACGTGGGGAAATAGAAATTGGGGAGACGACGAGGACTCGATTCAATTAACGGCAATAAGCTTGACGGCCAGGTCCAAATCTAAAGCCATCCAATTTCTCATTGACGTCAGGGACGAGCTGGGGGGACGGGGGAGGCTGCGAGAAGAAATGAGTGAGAGATTGAAAAGGGAGTGAAAATTTAACAGAAAAATGAACACAGGAATTAAAACAGAAAAATGTACGTTACAAGGTCGCCTGGCCCAGGGTCAAGAGAGACGCTAACACCGCGTTAGCTTTGTGCCTCCTCCTGTATCAATTAATGAACAAAAATGTTTTGAATTTCTGGAGCTTTCTTTTTGTAGTACTCGGAAATCACAACTTTCAATTTTTAAGACAGAAAAAACAACTGAACCCCTCCCAAAATTGAAGACGTCGTTGCAAACTTTTAGCATGTTTTCAAATCCCTCTAGCGACTGTTTTTAAAAAGTGCCCAACCTAACAGCCATTTAAAGCTGTAAACATTTTAAGCCAATTTTTTTTTAGACGTTTTATCTGTCGCAGCATTGTTC
>JBBPBX010024933.1:9429-22920 GCA_038048925.1 Garcialebias charrua | reverse complement strand
ATATATATACATACAGGTGACCCCCTACCTACGACTCCATCGACCTACGGCCGCTTGGACCTACGAATGTATCATATTTTAATAATTTAATATAAAAAAAGATAAAATAAAAAAAATTGTGTTTAAATGTTATTAATTTCATGTGTACAGCACTTTGTTGCAGCTGTGGTTTTAAAGGCTTTATAAATAATATTTTTTAATAAAATAGTCTTTATTTTTATGATTGCGCAACTTCCTGTCCGACAGGAAATGCCTGGCAGCCATTTTAGGACTACCGCGGTCATCCCGGCAGCCCCATGTGAGGACTGTGTGTGTTCCAGGATTGCCTCATGGATAAATTACTACAGTACCTGTATCTGGAATCGCTCTGTGAGCTCTGTGGACGTCTCAGGCTGGAGCAGCAGCTGCAGATTGATCGCCGATCGCGCCGCCGCTCCAACACCAGCTCATGGCCTGGCTAGCAGAAGCTAACACAGGCCTCGAGCAGCTGCCGTGGTCCGCTCGCCGGCCGCCGCGCTGCTCAGCCCGACAACAACGCATGACAACCTAAGATGTCGGCTTTGACCATCTCAAAGTAAGAAATTATATTTTTATTTATTTTGTAAATGTGAATAGCAATGTTTAACATTACAGTACACTACTGTACTGTACATGCTTAAATGTGTGCGCGGCGCTCAGTTAGCGGTATTTCCGCGAGCTACGAACGGAATAAGGACCTACGAACGGGACGCTATTTTCACCCCCTTGCTACGGCAGAATCGAGCTGCGAACAGTTCTTATGTCCCAAACTCGTACGTAAGTAGGGGGTTTGCTGTATATACAGTATATATATAAAATGACGTATTGTGTATTGTATTAGTTAGTTTCATTCATTCAACCTTTATTTAGTCAGGTAAATCTTTTGAACCTCATGGGCTCATTTACGAAAGCGACCTGCTAAAACTAAAGAACAATGAACAGCAGTGGTAGAATTTCCTTAAACAATAAACAAACAAACAATAAACAATAGAAAACAAAAAGAAAGTTTTTTTTTTTTTTTTAACAAAGTATCAAAAAACTAGCAAAACATTATAAGGTAGACGTATAAAATCAAAGACAGGAACAAATCTGCATTGGTTTTTGCCAGGATTCCAACAGATTCTGAAAACCATTTAGAGAAGTCAAGGTCGAGAGCTTCAGATCTTTTTGTAAGATATTCCATGAAGCAGGAGCGGAATAGGAGAAGGCCCTTTCAGATCTTTTTGTAAGATATTCCATGAAGCAGGAGCAGAGTAGGAGAAGGCCCTTTTTCCAAGTTCAGTCCTCACTGACGGAACACTGCAGGTAATCATGTCCTGAGAGCGCACACTGTAGCTGCACTCACGCAAAGACATGTAGGAGGAGATGTATGAGGGCAGCAGACCAAGAAGTGATTTAAAGATGAAGATGTACCAGTGGAAGAGTCTGCGTGAGGTTAATGATGTCCAGTTAACCAGTGAATACAGGGTGCAGTGGTGGGTACGATAATCACAACCAGTTATGAATCTTAGTGCACCATGATAGACCACATCCAACATCCGCAGGGTGCTTGTAGGAGCATTCATGTAGAGAATGTCACCGTAATCAATGGAGGGAAGGAAAGTCACAGATACAAGGCGTTTCCTAACATTCAGTGTTAGACATGATCTGTTTCTGAAAAAGAAACCCAGTTTAACTTTCAGTTTCTTCACTAGGTTTTCCACGTGGAGTTTAAAAGAGAGATGTGAATCGATCAGGATACCCAGATATTTATAGGAATCAACAAACTCAATAGGGACACCATTTGAAGATAAAATCAGAGGAGGATCTGCTGGAACCGCCTTCCTATTTGAAAAAAACATCCCTTTTGTTTTATCAGCATTTAGGACAAGTTTGAGACGGAACAAATCTGACTGGATGATGTCAAAAGCAGTTTTCTTGTTGAAAACATGCAGAAGGCATTGACTTCGTTTTTAATTGACCCCAAACTTTNTGTTTCAATGTTTAGATGTTTACTGTTGCACCGAGGGACTGAGAGAAACGCAATTTCGGTCCTGTGTATGTCCTGCACTGTACATATTGCAGATCTGACAATAAAGTTGACTTTGACTTTGACTTTGACTTTGAAAAAGAGAGATGTGAATCGATCAGGATACCCAGATATTTATAGGAATCAACAAACTCAATAGGGACACCATTTGAAGATAAAATCAGAGGAGGATCTGCTGGAACCGCCTTCCTATTTGAAAAAAACATCCCTTTTGTTTTATCAGCATTTAGGACAAGTTTGAGACGGAACAAATCTGACTGGATGATGTCAAAAGCGGATTGCAGTAACTGGAAAGCCTTAGCAACTGTTTTAGCTCGGCAGTAAACAACTGTATCATCAGCATAGAAATGTAAGGATGCATCAGGGATGCAGTGACCTACATTAGCTATGTAGATTGTAAAGAGAGTGGGTCCTAAAACTGAGCCTTGTGGTACACCATTTTTAACTGTTAAATAGCTGGAAGAAGTACCGTTATGTTGAACACATTGCCTCCGATTGGAAAGATAGTTAGAAAACCAACCGATGGTGTGATCAGAGAAACCGATTTCTGAGAGCTTATGACACAGGATGTTATGATCCACAGTGTCAAAAGCTTTAGACAGGTCTAAGAAAAGTGCAGCACAATAGTCCTTAGCATCCAATGCTTCAACAACATCATTCAGAACCTTCAGAGAAGTTAGAAAATTAGAAAGAGTAAGTAATTTTGTACTGTTGGTGGAAGATTATTATTGTTTAATCTGATTGTTTGAAAAAAGGGGCAGATATAATAAGATGTATTCTTCTTTCTGCTACCTTTCATTTTTTTATATTTCGTACATTATCATTTATGGGATTGTCTTGTATTGTGTTTTAAACAACCTGTTGATAATTTTAGCTACAGTTCTGCTGCTTTTACAAGCCTTTCGTTACTTTGAACTTACAGCTTGTGTTTTGTTACATTTAGGTAACCTTTTATTACTTTAAATTTAAGCTAGCTTTTTGGTACTTTAGATTTGAGCTAATGTTTTGCTATGTCTAGCTAGCCTTCGTCTACTTCTACCAAGCATTTTGGGCCTTTGAACTTATAGCTTATTGCTAAAGTTAGCTTTGTAGCTAGTATTTGCCGTTTTTAGCTTAACCAGCTCAGTTTGCTAATACTGTTTTACCAAATGTTAGCTCCAGATTTGAAACACTGACCGAGTTTTAGACATTTTTGTGTTTGCTTTGATGAATAGATGTGGTGGCCATCTTGTGGCAGCCATCTTGAATCTGTTTGATTTCAAAAGGTATTCAGTTGTACACGTACAACCAACAATAACTTTCTAAGAGTTTCACCATACTGCATCCAATTCCTGAGATATTTTGCTAACCAAAAAAAACCAAACGTCAGGCAAGTGATTACACGATCACCTGCCTTTCATGGGTGATAACAAGCAAAGCTAACTATAAAATTGTAGTAAATCAAAGCGTAGTTACCTGCGTTCTCATCGTAGTCTTCATCGTCACCAGATGACAGTGAATCTAGAAACAAATAAACAAAAAAAGGTTAAAAAAAATAGTTATTAAATTTAGTTCACGATTTGTTTATTTCTGCATTTTTTTTTTCACTAAACATTTATTTTTAGTGGCATTTCTTCAAAAATACATTTATTTTAGGCCCCGAACAGCTGGAGGTATTTGTATTTAGAAAGAAGTAATTACAAGCAGGTGGTTTGTGTTTTCACACATTTGTATATTACACTTGACAGAAGAAAAATCCAGAAGGGTCCAGTTTTCTGTGTTGACCCTCAAACATTAGAACCAAAATGTTTCTAGAGACGATAGAAATGGGAGGGTCGTTAGAGTTAGCTGTCCATTAGCTTTATTCATTCAACTTTTATTTAGACAGGTTAATCCCTGACCTGAGACCTGATTTCTTAACAAAGAGTGATGGCAACAGTGAGTAACAACGACAACAATAGACCCTCACAAAAGAGGCATACAAAATTTAAATTTTCATACTCGGCTATCATTCTACTTCTTTTAGCTTTCAGCTGTCGTGCAGCTTTGGGCTTTCAGCTAGCATTTGGCATGTTTGTTTTTGTTTTGCTTTTAGCTTGCCTCTTGCTACATTTAGCATGCTCTCTGCTACTTTCAGCTACCCCTTTGCTGCTTTTAGCAAGCCTTCTGCTACCCATAGCTACTTTTAGCAAGTTTATTGCATATTTAGCTAGCTTTTTGCCACTTTTAGCTAGCTTTTTGCTATGTTTAGCATTTAGTTGCTCTTTCTCTATTTTTTCTTTTGACAGATTTTGGTACAATTAGCTTCCAGCCATCATTCTGCCTCTTTTTACTTTTAACAAGCCTTTTGCTACTTTTATCTTTCAGCAGATTTCAGCAATTGTTCAGCTTAGAGTTCACACAGCTTCTGCAGTTTTTAGTATTTTTCTGTGGTTAAAACAGCTGAACAGCACTGGACCATCACCTGTGACCCTGACGGTGAAGTTGCTGAGCAGCAAGTTGGTCCGGGCCAGCCAGCAGGTGTAGACCCCCGAGTCCTCGTATGACACGTTGATGATGCGCAGGAGCCTTTGGCCGATAAGCGTCCGGTTGCTCGGCACGACTCCGGCGCCATCTTTGAACCAAACAACAGGGTGCGGGGGGCCGTCCAGGTCACATGGTATCTCCAACGAGTCCCCCATGCCCAGGACGTAATCCTCCTGAAAGGCTGCTTCGCTGGACACCAAATCTGCAGAAACAGGAGAAAACATCAGTTTACGGACTTAAATGAAGCTCAGCGTTGTCGTTAGTTGTTAAAAGAAATAACATAACAAATGTATTAAAAGTTTTGAACTGTGAGTTGTAAAAAACAAAAGATAAATTTATGAAACCATAAATCCATCAGAAAAAAGAAAACGTAATTTCACGTAAACATGATGACAGTCAGTTTGATCGTTTTCAAACAGTCTGCTGCAACAAATTACGCAACACACACACACACACACACACACTTGCCTATGGGAATTACTGAGTATTCTGAGTGTGATTTACTGCAGCGATCACGCCCAACTGTGACTGACAGCAAGGACAAAAACATCACTGAGCACCTGAATGCATCACACTCACAGAGACGCTCAAACTGACACCAGGAAAGAACGACTGAAGTTTCAGCTGTTTGAACAGATGACTAAACGCTGGAACGAAACACAAAAAGCGTGCTTTGATTTATAGATGAGCTACTTTGCAGTAAACATGCAGGCATTTTGTTTGTTTTGGACCAGAACCAACAGGCAGTACTGACAGTTACTTCAAAAACACCAGAAAACTATTGAATAGTTTCAACAGAACAAATTATACTTTTAGTTAGCCTTTTGCTACTAATAGCTTTTCGCTATGTTTAGCTTAATTATTGCTATTATTAGCTTTACACTTGCGTTTGTCACTTTGAGCTCTAGCTTTTTGATACATCTACCGTATTGCTAGCATTATTAGCATTTACTCAGCCTTTTGTTACTTTGAGCTTCTACCTATTCTTTTGCTGCTTGATTGAGATTTCTCATTTTATCACTTCTTTTTCCGCATGCTTTGACTTCTACTTTGATACTTTTGGTTTTTAGCTATTACTTATCTACTTTTAACTTTAGCAAGTCTTTTGTTTTGTTCAGCTTTTAGCAAGCTTTTTGATATATTTAGCATCTAGCTAGCGTTCCCTCGTTTAGCATTACTCACCTTTTTCATTTTTAGCATCAAGCTAGTTTTTTATTCATTTGTCACTTTGTGCTTTAAGCTAGTTTTTTTTATACATCTAACGTATTGCTAGCATTATTAGTGTTTAGCATTTGCTTAGCCTTTTGTTACTTTAAGCTTCTACCTATTCTTTTGCTGCTTGATTGAGATTTCTCATTTTATCACTTCTTTTTCCGCATGCTTTGACTTCTACTTTGATATTTTTGGCTTTTAGCTAGTACTTATCTACTTTTTACTTTACAGAGTATTTTGTTATGTTCAGCTTTTAGCAAGCGTTTTGACATATGTAACATCTAGCTAGCCTTCCCTTGTTTAGACTTTACTCACCCTTTTAATTTTTAGCATCAAGCTAGTTTTTTGCTCCTTTTAGCTTCTAGCTTGTCTTTAATTTTATCTTTTTTCATAGCTATTCTTTTGCTCATTTTCATTTGCCTTTTATTTTTATTTCTGTAACTTTTTCACCCACTGATCTTTTGCTCTGTTTGGCTTTCCATTTTCCTTTAGCTTCTTCTAGCTTCTAGCTAGTATTCTGCTCCTTCTGGCTGAGTCACGCTGTGATAACTACCAGATCATCAGATGACCTTTATCGTTGTTTTTAGGGTTTGACCAAAACGACTAAAACTCAGTAAGACAGTAGTTCAGAACTCTGTCATAAAAAGTGGCGGGTGATAAGTATTCCTTCAAGAAAAGCTCCAATTCGCTTGGTCTTTACTCACCCATTAAAAACAGTTGAGATCCTAAATCAACAATGGAGGACTGGGCTGTGGTTTCTGGCTCCGACAACTAAATTTACAACCGTTTTTGGTCAAACAAAAACCTCCAGTCACAAGAAGAAAAACACTGAGACAGTCGAGAATAACTTCAAGTCCAACACGAACAAACCCTGCCTTTGTTAAGGAAACAGGAGTGCACGAGCAGGAGGATATCTTCACGTCAACACCAGAAATTAGGGTTCAAAAGACGAAAGGAATCGTGTCAAAGAACCAACGCTTACTTTGGACTTTACAGACCCCCAAGAACTGTCTCAACCTTCTCCGACATGAAAACCAAGAAGAACGAATGGTGAAGAAAAGAACTAAGAATAAAAAAAAAAAGATTAAAATTGCTGCCAGTGGCTCTTTATGGTAACCAAACACCTGTTTCTTGGCACACAATAATACAGGCAGACAAAAAAAAAGCAGATTGAAAATTAAGCCTCAAACAAACGTTCTCCTCCTGGATCAATTGCCTCGGGGACCCGACCACAGATAAGCGGTAGAAGATAAAGATCGGCGGCGGTGTCTTGAGGCATACAGTTCATCGACCACAGCACTGTCATTCTGCACTTTGTGATTTTTCAAACAGAGTTCATCTTTTTTTGGGGGTTTTGTTCAGGGTCAGAAACAAAAAGTAAAAGTTAAAGGAAGGTGTGGGTCCGCCACCCAAAAATAAGGCTATGAGTGAAACTCTCATTCACATTTATTCCCACCTGGAACTCAGTTCTCCGTTCTGCTGAGCCGGGTCAGACCCAGATCAGGAACTCCTCTCTGACTCTCCTACATGAATATTCCTGCTCAAACCGGTCTGTTTTAATGCCTCTGACCTCATATTACTGGCTTTTGAAAGTGCAGCTCCTACCCGAGCCATCGGATCTACCGGGTTGAGCAGAATTTTAATTGAGAGCAGCTTTGAATCTGCATTTCAAAGCTGCAGATCTGATGTATGAACAGATCTTTAAAAAGGAGGGCTTATTCTTCAGCTGTTCTTTAAAGCTCGTCAGATGTGTCGTCGTTTTGGTCGTTCTGTGCGATGCATTTATTTCTGCTCTGACAGCAAAAACATCAAAGTGGAGGATAATACTCATTTGTTTTATTAAGATCAAAGGCAAACAAATACAATAAAATGTCTTGCCTCTATGTTAACCAGCGCTAATGAAATTTAAATTCAAAAGGTTTGGAAATCTGAACAATGACGAGTCCTAACGCTCAAGCATTGAAGAACCGTTATTACTGTTCTGTTGGTTTCTTTTTCTTTGGTTTATGTCACAATTTTGTTTCATTACGTCAAAAAAAAAATCTAAATGTGGCTCAACAGGGAACAGAGAGATGACTTGTTTTAGCAATACATCATTCAACGTAGGCAAAATCTGCAAAAAAAACCCAGTGAATTTTCCCATAGACAACCATGGAATTTTGGCAAAACGAAAGAGAAAACCCAGCAGTCTTTGGCACACTACAGCTCTGACGTGTGTCGCAGTAGTAACATCATTTAAAATTTAAATGGATCACAGAAAGTTGGATTTTACAGGACTGAACTGCCATTTTGATATCTCTCAGGCTCTGTACACACGTAGCTTGGTGTTTGAAAAACGAATATCTGCGCAAAAAAAATATCTCCGTACATACATGTTCAGATATTTAAAATTTTCGTCTACATTTCCCCGTTTTTTTCACCACCGAGCGTTGTAATGAATATGCTGAACCCATAGGTGGCAGTGTAGTGCAGTCACAACTCTTCAAAGCAACGACAACTTCCTGTTATTATTTCTTTTTTTTTCATTTGTGTGGACAGACCGTGAGGTTGAACTACTATTAAATACCGTGTTGGAGTACAAAGTTAATAAAACGCAGGAAAATGTCGACTGGGAATCATGTCAGAGCAGGTATGTTGACATATTAGCGCTTTTTTTCTCCGAGCAGTATGTCACGTCAGCGCCGCTCCAGCTGGAGCAGAAACCTCCGGTTCTGAAAGTCCACACGCAGACTTGAACGCGGAGAATTCTCAAATCTCCACTTTGGTCGGAGATTTTTAATTATTCGTTTATAGTTACATCAACCAGAGTTCACGTGTGGATGAAAGGCCAAACCGCATGATAAACTGTTCGGTTTTACTGATATCCGGCTACGTGTGTACAGAGCCTAAGAGTTTTAACACAAATCACGGTTCAAATATTGTGAATTTGGGAGATTTAACCACCGAATATTCATTATGGTGTCTCTAAATTTCTATTCTAAGTTCCGCAAACTTTACATTTCCTAAACAACTCATACATCAAAACAAAAATACTTTGCCTTCTTTTACCTAGTCTCTCTCTCTCTCGCATGTATAGGCTGTTGGTTTTCTTTCAAATCCACCTGAAGTCCGCAAAGAGAACAGTCAAGAAGCATCCAGGCGGCATCCTAATCGAACGAACCACCTCAGTCGACTCCTTTCAAAGGAGAGGAGCAGAGGCTCTACTCCAAGCTCCCCCGCCGATGATGGAGCTCCTCACCCTATATGGACCCTGTATACTCCATCCAAAGCCGCAAAATCAGCTCTCATTGACGTAGTTGCTTGATGAATATGGTATAATTTTGTTCTTAGCTTTACCCGCCCCTTCTTGACACAAGATCCAAGCCAAAATTTCTCAGACGTATGGTATGGGTCAAGTATTGTGCAACTGGTCACAGGTTTGTGGGCGTGGTTCTTAATGTGGAAAATTGCTCAAGATATTCAGCTGTACGACTCCTCAAGACACATTAAGACAGTCTAATAGCCAAAAACTCCTGGATGGAGATTCCAAAAACTTTCTTCATGACAAGGAGATGTGGCAGGAAAAAACCCATGCCAATATGTATATGGCAGCAGTCGGGGATTCCCGAGATCCCTGCACAGTTTTTCTCATGGACTATGAAAGGTGTGTGCGAAAGCAAACGTCCCGCAACCACATGAACGCGAGTCAACTGCTCGGCTTCAAAATCCAGTATCTCAACGTTCTCCGTTTACAGCATGTGGGAACTGTCTACTACCTGGGGGTGTTTATTGACCTAACAGTTGTCTAAGGACTCTCAGATGATTATTAGGGCTGTTGGTTCCACACTGTGGGCCAAAGCATTAACTTTCTGTGATTAGTGGTCAGTGCAGCCACGTCCCTGCACTCATCGTTCACCTCCTCCAACAAAGACTGTGGAGGATAGCGTAGCCAGAGCAAGCCGTCTGTGGAATGACTAGCCAAGTCGAGTTGAAGAGGCGTAGACAAGAACTCGTGAGACCAATCAATGCTGTGCTGCTCATCTTCCAAGGAAAGCACAATGTTGTAAGACGAAACTGTGATTTTAGCACATAGCATCTTCTCTGAGCTGATAAAAGAACCAAGAGTACACCTTACCAAGAGGATTATTCCCCTCCAGCCTGAACCTGGAACAGTTTGAATCATTGTGTCATGTACGTTTGAGGGCGTGTTATAAATAAGATTGTGTGTTCACATGGACGATGCTTCCATATCAAGCGGCCCGTGCCCTCCCTGCCCCTCCTACCCTTTCAGACCCAAATCATAATAAATGGCCCTTCAGAATCAGATAAAGTCTATCTTTGAGGTACAGGGCTGTGTTGTCTGGTAAAGTCCCGCTGACGGCCTTCATCTCTTCTGGTCCTGAAGAGGTTTATTTATGCTCTACAAACTTCTCCGAGGGCCAGTGGGCAGGCTGCAGCCTCGTGGATAAAAAGGCCTCTTTATGCCGAGAGTCTCCACACACAGAAGGACCGAGTGGAGGAATCTGGGGGAACAGGAAGAGTAAAAAAACCAAGGCTGGAAAGTGTCGACCCGTTTTGTCACCTCAGGTCACAGGCGGAAAATCCCAACGATGATTCCTTCGCTTAAACTACTTTAAAGTAATTTATCAAAGTTTTAATGTTTTTATAAAGATTATTACAACAAAATACAGATGAGTTGGTAAAGTTCCCAACACTTTCATGGCTGTACTAGTCCTATTTCAGCAGTTTGGTACCACAAACAGCACATTCAGGCTGTTTTTAGACAAACGGTTTAACCCTCCTGCTGCCCTTGAGGCGGCAGTCGTAACATTTAGTAACTACCGTAATGATGTTAACTGTCAACAGGTCAGTGAGAGGATTGGGAATAAAAAGAAACTTTGAGAGGATGAAACTATCAGAGGTAAAGATGGGCACAGGTTCAGCAGACTGTACAAACTAGAGAAACAATTTCAGAATAAAGTTCCTGAATGAATTTCAGAATAAAGTTCCTGAATGAAGTTTTTAATCTCCATCATCTCCAGTTTATAATCCGATAAAGAGATTAGAATAATCTGCTAAATTTTGAGCCCAAAGGACGAGGCTCTCAGGGGCCACTACATTAAAACCAGGTCTGGTTCTGTTCTGGACTAAAGACGGCTTCCACAGATCATCGTCTGTAAACACAGTTCATCCACAGATACTGCTTAAAGCTCTATCAGATAAAGAAGAAGCCAGATGTGAACACCATCCCGAAATGTTCCCGTCTGTTCTGGACCAGAGCTCATTTCAAATGGACTGAGGTGAAGTCCAGAACTGTTCTGAGATCAGATGGGTCCAAATCTGACAACTCCACATCCTCAATACTAAAGCGGGTAGGGATCATCCAGCCTATCAGCTCACAGTTCAAAAGCTTGCCTCTCTTTTGGTATGGGGGTGCATTATTGCTTCGGACATGGGGAGCTCACACCTCTGAAAAGACTCCCAAACAGTCAAACTTCTTCAGACTGAGTGAACTGAAACAATCTAATATTTACTTTAACCTTTACATGATTGAATTTAAAGCTAAAGAGTAGACAAAAATGTTTCCAAAATAAAGACTTTTTTCTTTTCTTTTTTTAATTTAAATTCAGACATGTTTAAGGACTCCTGTAGTGATCCTCGTTAGGATTTCTCACACGTCGCTGAAGAACTAAATTAAGACAAACAGCAGGTTTAGACATTCGGCAGCGAGGCCGAACCTCGACCTCTTTCAAGTTTTGTTTATTTATGGGATCGATTGCACGAGATGATTTATAATTCTGTTTCAACATCGTCTTTTTTCAAGGCAGGCTTCTTCTTGCATAAGTAACATCCACGCAAGCTCGAACAAGCCGCAGAGATGCATCGCAGACTGTAAAAATAAATAAATAAAACAAGACGATCCTTGTTAACGGTTGGTTTCAGTCTGGAGGAGAGGAGGAGGTAAATCCAGCTGTTGCCTCACATCTGGGTTTAAAATGCTTTTAAAACTGATGGATTCCAGACGGGTAAACTTATCAAACTTTATTTTTTTGATAAAACCACAAAGAGCTCCTGTTTCCAACCCATGTTTCTGCCAAACCAGCAGCAAACAATCCAGCAACAAATGGTCTGTTGCAAGCAACTAATTGCTTCTTCTACGGTCGGCTGATGTGTGCGTTTGTGAAGCGAAGCTGTGTAGATTACACGTGATCTGCGAGGATTTCACAGCACTGGGGTCAGGGTTTAGTATTGTTGTTTTTAATCACAAATGTAGCAGCTCTTTGAATAAAAACGTCCTGTAAATCAAAATCCTAATAATATTCAAACCGCAGCGAGTCAGCACTAATAACGTCCTTCCAGGACAACAAACAAAGAAAGACTGTTAGCAAGTGCCTGACATATTGTAGGCCTGCGCAACATTAAAAAACAAGTGATTTTAACATCTGTCAAAGTTGTGATGACAACATATCAGTTGTGATAAAAGCACATCTTCTGCCATTAAAACCTTCACAGTCTGAATTCTTATGGGATATTGATACATTTTTTATATACCAGCCCAAGAATGGAGCGTGAGATAGCAAACAGATTGGTGCAGCTTCTGCAGTATTGTGGACTCTGTGCCGGTCCGTTGTGGTGAAAAACAAGCTGAGCTGCAAGGAGAAGCTCTCCGTTTACGAGTCGGTATACATTCCTACCCTCACCTGTGGTCCTGAACTCTGGGTAGAGACTGGAAGAACCAGATCCTGGATCCAGGCAATCTCAAATAGATTTATCTGCTGAGCCAGAGCCAGTAGAGAAAGTTAAGTACTCAAGCCAGCTGAGGTGGTTCAAATGGATAGATAGATGGATGGATGGATGGATGGATGGATGGATGGATGGACAAAAGGATGAATGGATAGATAGATGGATGGATGAACAGTTGAATGGATGGCTGGCTGTATACAGGTATGGATGAAAGGTTGGTTGGTTGGTTGGATGGATGGCTGGCTGTATGGATATATGGTTGCCTAGCAGTGTGAATGGATGGTTGGTTGGATGGATAGATAGATGAATGATGGATGGCTAGTTGGATGAAGGATGGTTGGATGGATGACTATGGATGGATGGACGGACGAACGACAGTATGGATGGATGGATGGATGGATGAATGGATGGTTGGATGAATGACAGTATGGATAGATGGACAGATGGATGGATGGCTGTACAGTATACAGGTAGATGGATGAAAGGTTGGTTGGTTGGATGGATGGGATCCATGGATGGATGGCCAGATGGTAGTATGGATAGATGGTTGGTTGGATAGACGGATGGCTGATTGGATGGATGGATGGTTATGGCAGTATGGATGGATGGCTGGTTGGTTGGATAGATTTTTTCATTCATTCAACCTTTATTTATACAGGCTATCCTCGTTGAGCCACGGGGACTCATTTACAAGAGGGACCTGTCTCACTCACACCCAGGGTCAATTTAGAGTTACCAATCAGCCTAACATGCATGTTTTTGGACTGTGGGAGGAAACCGGAGCACCCGGAGAAAACCCACGCATGCACGGAGAGAACATGCAAACTCCACCCAGAAAGGCCCCCGGACCGGGATTTGAACCGGGGACCTGCTCGCTGAGAGGCAGCAGCTCTACCAGTTGTGCCACCGTGCTGCCCAATTTAAAGCATACATACAAGAACAATGAACATATAGAAAAAAAAGAAACAACCAAAAAATAAAACAAAGATACAGAAATAAATAAA
>JBBPBX010024932.1:0-39273 GCA_038048925.1 Garcialebias charrua | reverse complement strand
GTATTAACTAATGCAATGGTCTACAATACCATTAAGTGTGCGTACTGTATGCATATTTTCTGTAATACATTAATAGTGTTGAGCCATTTTAATGAACAATGCTGCAGATAATGCATGTTTTTATTGTGTTTACTCTGTGACACAGTTCACACTTGGACTTTTGATTCTGTGTGTCAGAATTTCAGTGATGAGTTAAATACCATTAAGCAAAATAAGAAAGAGGAATGATTATACCTTTGAAAGTTTTTATTTAACACAAAATAAAACCAATGTGTCATTTTAACTGCAGTAAACACATTTAAGTAAAAGTTGTCTGTTTAAAAAAAGGAGCATTAGACACAACTAACAAAGGAATAGATCACTTCAACTCGTTTGTCATCAACTCTAGTTAAAATATTGTCTAGTCAATCTTGTAATGGATCAACAATGAACAATACTTTAACTTCCTGACAAAATTTTCAAAACTTGGACCTGAGTGTCGAGACATTTGGAGAAATCTCTTGTCTCCTAACATCCCATGAACTGACACATTTTAATATTGCAGCAAGAATTTCTTGTTCAAGTTCAGAAGAAGTTGGTTTTCAAAGTTTTTGAGTCCATGTCTGGCTCTTTAGGGAGAGAGAATCTGTCCTGCTGTACTGAACAGTCTTTCAATAGTCTTTCAATAATATTTCAATAGTCTTTCAATAATATTTCAATAGTCTTTCAATAATATTTCAATAAAGCCATGGGTGTTGTGTATCTTCTGGATGAATCTTTGTGGTGGAATCCATTTTGTGTGTGTTAGTGGTGCTGTGGGTGCTCCCAGCTAAATGACTTATACACAAGAATATACATCATCGGTCCAGCTCTTCTTGAAGGCAGGTCTAATGTTACCTGTCCACTTTGCAGTAATTCAGTGGCCCAACTCCCCTCTCAACATCAGTTACTTTCAAACTAACGACAAATCAAAAAGTTGCAACGTGAATGTAACTTGTAACTCAACACATTATAGAAATGTAGTGTAGTAGAAAGTACAGATACTTCATGTAAAATGTAGTGCAGTAAAAGTAAAAGTACCCACATTTAATTCTACTTAAGTAAAGTACAGATACATGAAAAATATACTTAAGTACAGTAACAAAGTATTTGTACTTAGTTACATCCCACCACTGCTGGCTAGTAAGCGCATGTGTGTTCACAGAGATGTGACGCAAACATGCTTGCGTGGATGCGGGGCCTTGTCTCTTTAAAAAAACATCCAGAAACTTGAAGCAAGCTCAAAAAAAAAAAAAACTCGTAGCATATATGGGTTATTTAAACGCTAGAATAACATATTCTAACGTGCAGTGTTTTACTTGCCTCAATTCATCTACCTCAGCAACATAACACACCAGTTTTAGCTCGTTAGCTTACCGTTAGCTTAGCTTATAGCCACAGCAGGTTTTGTTAATTCAATTGAACAAAAAACATCTAGCAAATAAACAAAACAGAACCGATTACCTTCAATTTCCAACTGAATGTCCAGTCGTCGTCCAGACCAGTCGACGTCTAATAAAAAGCAAGTTTTACGAGCGCTGAGTCAGAGACAACAAGAGCTTCTTGTCCGAGTCCGACAGCTGAACAGGAAGTAGCTACATTTGAACGAAGCGCGCAAAGCAAGAGTCGCGTTCTTCTTCTTCTTCTTCTTCTATTGAGATTATGGGCGGTTGGCGAACTTATTTTAAGCGCATTACCGCCACCAACTGGACTGGAGTGTGGATTTGGATAATAGACAGAAAAAATAATAATAATAATAAAAATAAACTAAAAATTCAATAATGATACTAATAATAATAATGATGATGATGATGATGATGATGATGATGATGATGATGATGATGATGATAATAATACCCTGATGCATGCTCAATAATAATAATAATAATAATAATAATAATAATAATAACAATATAATGATATTCTTTAATAAATAATAAGGTAATTAAATTTGTAAAAAATAAATAAAAAAGGATTGAGGAAATGTATTAAAATGCATTCTTAATAGTATCTAATGTAGTTCATAAAAACTAAACTTCAAGTACACAGCCTTATTTTAAAGTATAAAATGAGTATACTCTTAGTACACTTAAATAAACTTATTTTTAGTATATCTCAGACAAGTACATAAAAAGTATACTTCAAGTCAGATTAAATCACAGCCTTATTTTAAAGTATAAAATAAGTATACTCTTAGTATACTTAAATAAACGTATTTTTAGTATATTTCAGATAAGTACTTAAAAAGTATACTTCAAGTCACATAAGTACCTAAAAGGTATACTTGAAGTATACTTAAATATACTACTTTTTGCTAAGGGGTCAGCAAGTGACCAATCAGTGACCTTAGTTTGTCCCCTCTGTGCGCATCTGCAGAGGGGACAGCTGGAGCTGCTCACAGTACAACAAGGATTTGGAGCGAAAACGCGAGCATTAAAAAAAAAAAAAAGAGCTAACAGCGAACGCATGCGCACAGAATGCGCGCGTAGAGTGGCGTCCAGGTAGGACGCTCAGGTCTATTGGACCCTTGACTAGTTTTGAAGCGAAAACTTAACGCGCTTTGGAGACTAGCTTAGCTTTTAGCCTGCTACCGCTAACGCCTGCTGCTAGAGTGAGCGCTGCGTAACAACGACGTCTCCACGCACGTTTTGTGTCACAGCTTTTTCTGTCCGGGCGGGTTGTTGAAGCAGCCGCTCCAACCCGAACAGAAAAAGAAAAACGTCAGTGAATTGTTATAAAATCCTATCGAAATATCGAAGATATGCTTAAACTTCATATCATCGTTATTGAATAAAAGTATATCGCGATATTTATCGTTATTGAATTATTGTCCAGCACTATTAGAACACAGCTGCGGTTAAAACGTTGCTCTCACTCACTCCTCTGCCCGCTGCCTCGGAGCCAGCCGCGTCTTCTCCCGGCTGCGTTCTGCTGGTCACCTTTGAAGTTCCTTCACGCTGCGGTTAAAACTGTTGCTGCTCTCACTCTGCCCATGAGAGGAGCCAGCTGCGTGTCTTCTCCCGGCTCCGCGTTTCATCAGGGCTCGGCTCCGTAGCCTTGCGGGGAGCATGCGCGCTCAGAGCTCCTCTGTGGCTGCCTTTTTAATTCTGTACTCCCCGACCTGGCTGTCAGGTCACGGGGAGAGAATAAAAAGTGGGTGCACGCTCAGAATATGACATCAGTGAGTGACCGCGGGATTAATCAACATGCAGATTTATTAACAAGGGAATATTAAATATGTTTCGCTTTTTTTTCCCTCTGAACAACGGAGGTGCTGTGCTGATCAGCAGACAGTTGTAAAATTATTACTGAGGAAATATTAAAATGACACAACACAACTAGTCTGACGTTTGTCCCACACATTGGGCCTCATGCACGAACCGTTTGTACGCACAGATTTGTTCTTAAACTGTGCGTACGAGTGATTTAGGATCATTTGTGGCATTCAACAATGTTTTCGTATCCTACGATTTTTTTCAGATACGAACAAAATTTACGAGTGGTCCGGACCTGTCGTATATTTTAGGAGCGTCAGTCTGCTGTCATCCAGACGGAATTTCTCCACTAATAACTTCATATTTCGTTATTTAGAAAATATTTAGAGTTTAAAAAAGTCACGCACCACAATTGTTTTTGACAATAGGTTCTGTTTGAAGTCGAATTATAATTTTAAATGTAATAATGACTAACGGATTAAAGTATTTAAATTAAAATCAATTTGTTATCAATGCCATTTTCTAACACTACAATATTAATATAAAGATCTCAAACTGAAACCAACCTAAATTATGAATTAATTTAAGTTTAATTTGTCTCGGTAACGCAGACTTCGGTAACGCAGACTTTACATTGACCTCCTCCTGTCACAGTCATAGTTCTCAGATAGCTCAATGAGTAGCGTGTTGCGTTGCAGTTCCGAACCTTATGGGTTCGAGTCCTACATGGGACAACGTTTTCTTTTTCTCCTTTTAATTCATTCCAGATTTAAAAAACACAAGAAAACTATTTACAATACAACAAGAAATGAAGCATAAAGTCTTTTTAATCTGGAATGAATAAATAATCTAAAGAAAGAAGGAAAAAAAAATAATCATACCTTGTGGGAATCAAAAAAGGCGTTCAATACAGGATCAACTGGACTTTATTTGTTGCAGAAAACGTTTCGACTTCTGTCCAGAAGTCTTTTTCAATTCTGAATGGAAGCTGTGAGAACGAGAAGTTATATACAGGCTTACAAGTCACGCACCAACATATGAAATTGGAAACTGAGATAACACCACAAATTAACTAAAATGCCCATTCTATTTAAATTGACAAAACGACACATCCCAGCTTAAACAAAAGGGGCACTGCACTAAAACCATAGATATACGGAAGGATTGTGGGAATCAAACCCACAAGGTATCGATAAGCGGTGCAATGCTTTACCCAGTGGGCCACCAGGACACGTGTATATTTAAAGGTCCACATTTATTATAAACAAACATTCTTTGGCTTTAGTTGGTCATTTACTCCCATGAGTTTATGTTTATGTTTATTAAATTTGTTCATTTTTTACAAAAGAAACAATACAAGACAATCTCATTAAATGATAGTGTACAAAATGTAAAAAAATGAAAGGTAGCAGAAAGAAGAATAAATCTTATTATATCTGCCCCTTACTTACAACAATCAGATTTAACAACAATAATCAGCCATGTAAACAATAATAATCTTCAACCAACTTTTTCCAACAATCAGATTAAACAATAATAATTTTCAACCAACAGTACAAAATGACTAACTCTTTCTAATTTTCTAATTGATACAATACACATTACGCTATTTCATATATTTTTTTAACACATTTGTTTTGATCATTTTTTTAAATGTAAACATTGACTTGGCATTTTTAACTACATTCTCCAAGCCATTCCATAATCTAATTCCCTGGATTGAGGTAGAACGTCCCTTCAAACTGGTTCTGAATTGTGGTTTTACAAACAACTCTGTCCCCTTAAGATTATAACAACTTTGTCTTTTAACAAAGTGCATTTGGATATTTAAAGGTAATGCATTATTTTGAGCTCTATACATAACTGATAAAATATTATAGTCTACCAAATCATGGAACTTCAATAACTTTAGGTGATAGAATAATGTACTTGATGGATGACGGTAATGCTTTCTAGTGATAATTCTTACAGCTCTTTTCTGTAATACAAAAATAGGTTTTGTGATTGTTTTACACGCATTCCCCCAAACATCAATGCAATAGATTAAGTGTGGAACAATGATTGTGTTATACAACAAATACAGAGCTTTATCATTCAATAGGTCTCTGACTTTGTACAGTACTGCAATCGATTTAGCTATTTTTATTCTTACAGAATTTATGTGTTGTTTCCATGTCAGTTTGTCATCAATGATAACACCCAAAAACTTCACCTCACTCACTCTACAAATCTCAACATCCTCAATTTTGAGTGGGACATCAACAGTTTTCTTTTTATTACCGAATATCATGTAATTAGTTTTCTCTAGATTTAATGATAATTTATTTATTTTAAACCAAGTTTGTATCTTGACAAATTCTGTCTTTATCAATTCTAAAAGGCAAAAAGGCAAAAGCAAACAATGCCCCAGGGACCCATCCCTGCCTGATGCCCTCAATAAGTTTTATGCACGTTTTGAAGATCCAAACAGACCAGCTAGCACCAGACTCACCTCATCACCAGACGAGGAGCACCTCAAAGTGACCGCAGCAGAAGTGAGAGGTAGTCTCAGAAGGATCAACCCTCATAAAGCTACGGGTCCAGACAACATCCCAGGGAAAGTTCTGAAGGAATGTGCGGACCAGCTCTGTGAGGTGCTGGCTGACATCTTCACCACCTCACTTTCACTGGAGTCAGTTCCCACCTGCCTGAAGACTGCCACCATCATCCCAGTCCCAAAAAGCTCCACAGTGACTGGTCTGAATGACTATAGACCGGTGGCTCTCACCCCGATAGTCGCTAAATGTTTTGAGAAACTGGTCATGTCCCACATCAAGACAACCGTCAACATCAGCGAGGACCCTCATCAATATGCATACCGCGAGAACCGATCAACAGAGGACGCCATCTCCTCTGTGGTCCACACTGCTCTCACCCACCTGGATCAGAAGGACTCATACGTGCGTCTGCTCTTTGTGGACTTCACATCTGCCTTCAACACCATGATCCCCCAAACTCTGATAGACAAACTATCCACACTTGGACTAAGCCCCTCTATTTGTAACTGGGTACTAGACTTCTTAACAAACAGACCACAGTCCGTGAAGATCCACAACTTCTCCTCCTCCACCATCACCCTCAGCACTGGCTCTCCTCAAGGATGTGTGCTGAGCCCTCTTCTGTTCACTCTGCTCACATATGATTGTACAGCCACACATCCAGGCTGTCATATTGTTAAGTTTGCAGATGATACAGCTGTGGTGGGATGCATCACAGATAATGATGAATCCAGCTACAGACAGGAGGTGGAACATCTGGAGAGCTGGTGCAAAGAGAACAACCTTCACATGAATGTGAAGAAGACGAAGGAGATGATTGTGGACTTCAGAAGGAACAAACACACCCACACCCCACTGTATATAGGTGGATCTGCGGTGGAGGTGGTCTCCAGCTACAAGTACCTGGGTGTACACTTGAATGATAACCTCAGCTGGAGCAACAACACCACCAGCCTGATCAAGAAAGGACATCAAAGACTCTACTTCCTCAGACGGCTGAGACGAGCTGGTCTGAGAAGCTCAGTCCTCACCTCGTTCTACAGGTGTGCAGTGGAGAGCGTCCTGTGCTCCAGCATCAACGTGTGGCATGGAGGCTGCACAGTTGCAGAGAGGAAAGCTCTACAGAGAGTGGTGAAGGCTGCACAGAAGTCTGTGGGAGTCAGTCTCCCCACCATCACAGACATTTACACCTCCAGATGCAGAAAAAGAGCCACC
Source organism: Garcialebias charrua (assembly GCA_038048925.1). Taxonomy (NCBI): domain Eukaryota; kingdom Metazoa; phylum Chordata; class Actinopteri; order Cyprinodontiformes; family Rivulidae; genus Garcialebias; species Garcialebias charrua. Next base: position 32,288 of record JBBPBX010024932.1, on the reverse strand, counting down.
TGCATCATGAAAGACCTCACTCACCCAGCACACTCACTCTTTGCACCACTCCCCTCGGGACGGAGGTTGAGGAGCATCAAATGTAGAACCACTAGACTGAGGAACAGCTTCTACCCTGAGGCTGTCAGACTCATGAATAAATAAATAATAAGAATAAACACTGCAAAATGTCACATCATGTTGATACTGATCTGTTTCTTGTTGCTGCGTTCATCTGTGACCATCTGCTCATAATGACTCATGTTCGTGCTGCTGTTTATAATGATGTTTTTCTACTACATTAGGGCTTAGTGTATTACTAGCTGATGTCTCTCTTAGTTAATCCTAGATGTTATTATTGTTTTTCTCTTGCATTTGTTGTTGGATGTAACTGGGACCCTGTGTACATAATCTCGTTTTCAACACATGTACTACATGCGGTGCAAATGACAATAAATTCTCTCTGACTCTGACTCTCTAACATTTGTTCTATATCTTCACCTAAACAGAAAAAAGTGGTATCATCAGCAAAAAGTACACATTTAAGGAGTCCTGACACATTTACCAAGTCATTCACATATAAAATAAAAAGCTTTGGTCCAAGTACAGAGCCTTGGGGAACTCCACATGTGATATTACAGAGGTCAGATCTTACATCATTTATTTGTACAAATTGTTTCCTATCTTTTAAGTAGCTAGATACCCACTGTAATGCTGGTCCTCTAATACCATATTTGTTCAGTTTTTCTAGGAGAATGGTGTGATCAATAGTATCGAATGCTTTTTTTAAATCAACAAAAATACTGATACAATATTGTTTTTGATCGACAGCAGTAGTTATTTGTTCCATTAATTCCATGAGAGCCATTGATGTAGAGTTTTTTGATCTAAACCCATACTGACTGTTGCTTAGAATATTTTGTTTATCTATAAATTGGTCTAGTCTGTTTACAAATAGTTTTTCAAGAATTTTTGAAAACTGTGGTAACAAGGATATAGGTCTATAATTGTTGAATACACATTTATCACCATTTTTAAAAAGAGGAACGACCTTAGCTACTTTCATATTATCTGGAAATATTCCTGTTGAAAATGATAAGTTACATATGTATGTGAACGGCTCAATAACATGGCTCATTATGTCCTTCACAAACATCATATCCATGTCCACCCAGTCTTTCGATCTCTTGTCTGTAAGATGTTTTACTACATTCATTATTTCCTCTTTGTTAGTTCCATTTAGAAAAATACTATTTGCACAACCTGTAATTGAGTGGGTCACATTTTTATCTACTTTTGGTATCTTAGCTGCAAGGCTTGATCCAACATTCACAAAATATTGATTAAATTCATTTACAATTTCATTTTCATCATGAATTTCATCGTTGTCTTTTACAAAATATTTTGAAATACCAGTTTTTGCTTTATGATTCTTCAGGACACTATTCATTACTCGCCATGTTGCTTTCATATCACCATTACTTTTATCTAATAATTTACTATAATATTCTTTCTTATGTTTCCTTATAATCCCCACTAATTTATTTTTATACTTTTTATATTTTTCTTCAGCGCTCTGACTTCGCAATTTCAAGAAACATGAATACAAATAATTCTTTTTTTTACAAGCATTTCTCAACCCTTTTGTCATCCATGGTTGATCAATCGTATTTCTCTTTGTGTAATTTGTTTGCACACAATTCTTTTCGTACAGAGCTTCCAGGATATTCATAAACTCATCATATGCTCTGTTTGCATCATCAACATACACATCATTCCAGTCTTGTTTATCTAGATCCTCTTTCAGTTTTTCCAAAACTTTTTTTGACGTGTTTATGATCTTTTTCTTCATTGCGACTGCTTTTGTGATGCTTTGATCATTTTTATAGATTGTGAAAACTGGTAAATGATCACTTAGATCGGTCGTTAAGATACCACTTATCACGTCCCCATTTGTTATATTTGTGAAAATATTATCAATTATTGTGGCACTATGAGTTGTAATTCTTGTTGGCTTTGATATCACTGGATACATATTTAAACTGTACATTGAGTTTATAAATGTGCTTATGTTATTTGAATCTGTTTTATTTCCCATATCAATGTTAAAGTCTCCACACAAAAAAACATTTTTATTAAAACTCTTCTCCATTAGCTCCAAGATTTTATCCGTGAATATTTCTATATTTGCTCCTGGTGATCTATATACACAACTTATTATTATGTTTTTATCGTTTTTGTTTATTATTTCTATTGTTATCATTTCCATAATATTATCAACTGTTATTGACATTTCACTATTTAATTTACATTTTATTTCATTATTGACAAACAGAGCGACTCCACCACCTCTTTTATTATTTCTGTTCATATGATATAATTCATACCCCTCGATGTGAATATTACTTGTGTTATCATCATTGAGCCATGTCTCTGACAGCGCTATTATTGTAAAAGTTCTATTTAACTGTTTTAAGTAATCTGTTATTTTGGATATGTTTGCATTTATACTTCTGCTATTAAAGTGAATAATAGAGAGAACTCCTTTTGATATATTGATGTCATTAAACTGCTCTTCATTATAATATTCGCTATCTTTTATTACAGGGAAAAAATTTGCATCAATCACATTTTCAACATTATATATTTTAGGTTCTGAGTCTTCGTATGTTGTCATGTTCTAATGTATTTGTTCATTTCACTGTATATTTTATCCATTTGTAATTTTTCATCTCCTGAATTCATCCAGATCTCCTGAATTAATCCAGATCCGTCAGCTCTTTTATCATTTTAGGCTGAGACCCTTCTTTTGTTTTGATAAAGAGTGACACTGCTAACAAGGACCGACTTTCTTTTCTTGACCTCAGAGAGCAGAACTTCAATCTCCGCACCGGTAGAGTTCTTCTTTTTACTTTTCGCTCTCATTTTATGAACGAACACGTTTTGCCTCTGAGGCAGGAAACGTAGCCTTATATGGTGTTTTGAGGGGTGGGGATTATGTAAATAACCTCTCCGCGTGCACGCGCAGGTTGATAGAACAGGTGGGATTCATCATATTTGCGCAGCCATTTACACACTTTTCCTGAGGATAGAAGAGTTTGTTGAATCTGACGTGGCATGTTCGTACGAACGCTTCGTACGAACAAAAGTAAGAGAAATTTAGGAAAAAAATACGAACATGTTCGTGCATGAGGCCCATTGTTTTTATTAGTTGTATTCTCTGGTCAGAAGTTGATGCTTTTTATAACTCCGCCTATAACTCCAAGGCGGAAACTTCAGTGATGACAATGCCCATACAGGTAGTCCCCGACTTACGAGCGCTCTGACCTACGAGGTTCCGGACTTACGAGCTGGCGAATTTTTGGAAAAAACGCAAAAAATACCGAGTTTTTCTGTGTTTTTTCACCACAGTTCGTTAGCTAAACATGTGGACACACGTTTCCGATCATTTTTATGCACTCGTAAGCAGTTTTTCGATGAAAAACGAGTGTTTGTAGTCGCGCTAGCAAAACCGTTCCAACTTACGAGCGAAATTCCGGACTTACGAGACACGTGGCGGCCGTTCCAAGTTACGAATTTTCGCTTTACGAGCGCCTCGGAGGAACGGAACTCGCTCGTAAGTCGGGGACTACCTGTATATGGAGAGGGGCAGATTTTCCTGGAGCTGCATGCTAAAATCTGCTATAAATCATGAAATAACACATTTAGCTTTATTTCTCTACAATATAAACGCTCCTGTTTTTAAATAAACTAATAAATATTAATGGCGATGCAATTTGAAAACATGGTGGGTGTTGTCCTTTAATTTATCATTTTGTTTGCTAAAAACTAACATAGTTGAATGATACAAGATATATATGTTGTGTCACTATATGCAAAGTTCAAAAATGATGTCACAATACCTTTAAAATAACTTCAGGAGTACATTTACATGTAACATATTATACCACATATGGCACACCTCACTCCTCGCGTAATGCATCACACACAAAAATACACCAATCCTTCTCATCAATGCAAGGAAACTTACCAGAAGTCGTCTGACATCATTAATTGCTCGCGCTTATATAGTTTTACCGGCTCTGTCGCTTGCGCCAACTGCACCTGAACGTAATGTAACGTCCGCGGGAACTCACTTTGATGCACCAAACTTTACTGAACCAAAACCCCCCACACACACACATTTACCCCATGCCGTAAAGCATTTCTTAAAGGCACAGTAACATGTCGTAACAAACAGAGCACACCATTACAGACCCAACAAACGCACTGAACACTGTGGTTTCTGAACACAACATTTTCCCCCCTTCACCCCCCTTGAAAACATAATACTTTGCAAAGAATAACAGCTTAAACTGGACTCAATAAAACACAGATTAACAGATCTTCAGTAACACAATCACCCTGTCACATAGTCCCCAAGCCAGACAGGCGGGGCCCTCAGTCTCTGGGGCCGTGCTGGCTGCTGAGTGGAGTCGGGCAAAGCTGGTGGAGTATCCCCCACCCGAAAAGTCATTGGCCTAGGCTGCCAACCCAGTGCCGTTGCTGGGGTCAGCGGTGAAACAGATGCTGGTGGGGCGATGACCCTGTGCAGACGATTTGCGTGCCAACGACTCCCATTTTCCAGTCTGTATGTGGCCGGCCCCAATTGCTTAATCACCCGCAGTGGCTCTGACCAGAATGATTTCAGTTTATTTCTCCGATGAAGCCGTTTGATCCTGACCCAATCCCCTGCAGCCAGTGAGGGGGTCTGCACTCGGTGCGTGGCATCAAACCAATCCCCTGCAGCCAGTGAGGGGGTCTGCACTCGGTGCGTGGCATCAAACCTCTCTTTCATCCGGGCCTGCGAACCCTTCACCTGAGCTCTGGCTTTCTGGAGCTCTGGGCTCCCACGTGCAGGAGCTGGCTCAGCTCTCAGACAGTCCAGGGGTTGCTTCAGTTCGCGCCCGATCATCAGCATCGCCGGTGAAACTCCTGTGGTGGGATGCTTGGATGCCCGGATGGTCAAGAGGGTTTGGTTGAGAGCGTCGCTGTATGTTCTCCCCTCCTCCAGACAGGCTCTGAGTCCATTTTTGAGAGTTTCATTGAGTCGTTCCACACCACCATTGCTCTCTGGGTGATAAACTGCTGTCCTGATGTGCCTGATGGAGCGTAGTGTGAGGAACTCTGTGAACTCTGCCGAGGTGAACTGGGCCCCATTATCCGTCGTAACAACACTGGGGAGGCCCCAGCGTCCAAACAGGTTGTCCAGGCAGTCTATGATGGTGTGTGCAGTGATGGAGCTCAGTTGACAAACCTCAGGCCACTTCGAGTGAAGATCATGAACAACCAGCAGGTAGCGAGCGTGAGCAGGTGCCCCCTGAAGTTCCCCACAGATGCCGACCTGAATATGTTCCCAAGGTGAAAGTGGCCAAGGGGTCGGGGTGAGAGGGGCTGTGGCAGGCTCACTCACAGCAAAGCCCAGGGCGAGGAACAAGTCTAGGCCCATAATGTTAGCTCCCTTCCGGGTGATGCAGAACTTGGCGTCAGGCGTAAATTGCTGATCATACTGGACAGGGAGGCGGACCACGCCCAGAGTGTCGATGGGAGAGTGACCGTAGCCCAACAGGGTTGTAGTGGCTGCTTCCAGGGGTGTACGGCTGAAGAAACGATCATACGTGCTTTTATTCAAAATTGACACTTTGGCCCCTGTGTCCACAAGGAGCGGGACGTGAGCTGCACCCACGCGACATGTGCAGAGCTTGAACGATGGCTGCAGAGTCTGTACAGTGTTAATGGGAACCACAGTAGTATCCTGGCGAGCTGAAGAGGAGCGGCAGCAGCGTGCAAAATGATTCAGTTTATCGCATTTATGACAAAGTTTTCCATGTGCAGGACATGACTGGTCTCTAGTTGCATGGTTAGTGGAGCCACAGTTACCACAGCTCCTGGCCCCACTCCTACTGGGCCCCCTGTCCACTCTCTGCACATCCAAGCTGCCACTCGGCCAGTCAGCCCCCTCCACAGCCTCTGTGTGATGAACGGCCGATGTTGATGACGTCACTGGTTCGTGCGCCGCGCGGCAAAATTTTCGCGCCTCTGTTAGTGCTGTTTCAAGCTGCTTTCCAATAACCAGAGCGCCCGCCAGCGTCATGGAGTCTGGTTCTAATAACAGTCTCTCCCTCAGTTGGTTACACAACTTTTTTTCAATCAGCTGATCGACTATAAGTCCATCTTCCAACGCCCCATAGTCACAGAGTCTAGCCAGCTCTCGTAGTGCTGAGACGTAGTTGGCAACAGACTCACCCGGTCGCTGCGTCCTCTGACGAAACTCGAAGCGGTGCATCCGTCGGCTCCTCCCGGAGCTGAAGTGAGCTTTCAGTGCAGCTGTAGCCGTGGTGTATTTATTGTCCGCTAACGTGAACGTTGCAAAGATTCTTTGACCTTCCTGGCCCAAACAATGGCGGAGGAGCGCGCACTTCCTCGCTTCCGCCAGTTCAGTGTGTCCCAAAGCCAGCAAGTAGTCCTCGAACGCCGTCCGCCATCTGTCCCACGGGACAGCTGGGTCGCCGGGGACAGGCAGGAAAAGTGGCGGTGGTAACGCGAGCCCGGACATCCTCTTCTGCCAAAATGTAACGTCCGCGGGAACTCACTTTGATGCACCAAACTTTACTGAACCAAAACCCCCCACACACACACATTTACCCCATGCCGTAAAGCACCTCTTAAAGGCACAGTAACATGTCGTAACAAACAGAGCACACCATTACAGACCCAACAAACGCACTGAACACTGTGGTTTCTGAACACAACACGTAACACATCCGCCTTGACGTAACATACGTGGAAGGGGGGCGTGACAAACTACCTACCACTCGCATTACTGCTCGACTGAAAAAAAAGCACAAATAAGCGACTCAATGTCCGCGAGAAGCTCAAAATAATGCCACAAGCGGCTGACCAAATTTGAGAGCGACTCCAGGAAAAAACAGGCCCAATGCTGCTTGAAATAAGCGGACTTGGCAACTATGAAAGTAATCTCTGAAAAAAACTATAGTCCCCTTGCTTCTCTATCAGCATTTATAAAAACACAGAGTGACCCGTCCGTAACCAGCCAATAAAAACAGAGTTTTAACCAGCCAATAAAAACAGCTCCTAACCCAGCCCCCCCCCGTCAGCCCGCAGCGGCCGCGGCACGTTCTCATTCAAAGAATAGACCTTTTACCAGTTGACGTCATCGTGCATGCGCACTCGTATTTTTCCAGAATTTTCCGGAAGTCGGGGGGGAGCGCGGGGAGTTACTCTGGTGTTATCAATACTGTACTGCCTTCGTTTGCGATGGGGAAAAAGGACTTCTGTTGTGTTTATACGTGTTCCAGGGAACATAATCGAGAAAAAGAAAAAGGTGAGACTTGTTCGTTTTACCAAGTCCCTCTTGGAAAGTCGAGTATAGTGACTAAAAGAAGGAAGATGTGGCTTCAAGCGCTTCGCCGGCAGGACTTCACCCCGACACAAAGCAGCAACGTGTGTAATCGTCATTTTTTTATCTGGCATGGCCATTAATGATCCAAGCTCCGTGGATTACGTTCCTACATTACATCTTGGATATGGGAAACAGACAAAACAGAGAACAACCTCCCGCAGCAGAATGCTACTGGACAGTTGCTAAGCTAGCAGCTAGCTAGGTCTACTACGAGACCTCGCTGTTCCTCAGTCCACTGCCTGTGTTGAAGTTTCAACCTGTTTCAACCTGCGACATGCAAAGAGATTCTTCCTTCAACCCCCCTGAAGAAATAACAGGTGAATAAAATAGCATAAAACATGCAGCTGTATAAAAATGAACAGACCACTGCACTGTTAGCTGTCATCATTTGAACTCTTTCTGCGTTGAAAAAATATACAGTAGTAGTTTCCACAAGACAAACATGTTTTATTAACATTATTTGAGGTCTGACTTTAAAAACATTTCAGCCATTTCTCTGTTTCTGTAAGTTATTCGCACAGTTTTGCTGGGAGCATCGGTGAAATGCTGTCACAGAAAAAAAAGCAATCCTGTCATCAATGTGTATAAGCATACAGTTTAACTATACACAAGACTGTTTTGTTTATTGTCAAATATGAATTAATACTTTGTTTTACAGCAGCAACTGGCCAACAACTCCTTGCTGACAAAGGGTTTGATGTCAAGTCAGAGGTGGAAAAAGGGAAGCTAGTCTGTTCAACCCCCCTGAAGAAATAACAGGTGAATAAAATAGCATCAAACACTGTGCACAGTTTTGCTGGGAGCATCGGTGTACGGTGGCCCTGAGGTGCAAAACACATTAACAAATAAGTGTTTAGCCTTATTTGTTAATGTGTTTTGCACCTCAGGGCCACCGTATCGGTGACATGCTGTCACAGAAAAAAAAAGCAATCCTGTCATCAATGTGTATAAGCATACAGTTTAACTCTACAAAAGACTGTTTTGTTTATTGTCAAATATGAATTAATACTTTTTGTTTTACAGCAGCAACTGGCCAACAACTCCTTGCTGACAAAGGGTTTGATGTCAAGTCAGAGGTGGAAAAAGGGAAGCTAGTCTGAACCTGCCCCATTTTCTGCATCCAGCATCCAGACACAAGCAGTTCACTGAGGAAGAGGTATGTATTGTACAAGGAGTGTTGTGACCTTTTTTAGCAGTAAGTGCAATAAAGTAAAAATATCTTTGTAAGTACAGGTGTTTCCGGCAGCGTCTAACTGGCCCGGCGGTGCACAAAGATTCGCTTGCCCGCTGGGCCGACACGCATTTATGGACCTGTCAGGCCTGTCATGATCCAAATATATATATTTTAAATAAATTATGTCGACCGTGACATCACATTTGTTGAAGTTTTTGAAGGACATCACGCTAATCCAATGAAAACTCACAGCACTCCTCAGCTGGCTCAGTCATTCCCTCCCCAATTTGACCAAATTTATACTGTATACTGTATTCAAATCCATGTTTATTACAGTACAATTTTATTGTATTATTGTATTATTATTATACACTATACATAAGACTGTTTTGTTTATTGTGAAATATGAATTAATACTTTATTTGTTTTACAGCTACAACTGGCCACCAACTGACTGATCACACATACAGCACACCTTCTGATGTTTGTCCAGCGGAGACTGTTGGGACGGCGGAGGCTTATATAAATAATGATCGTTGGCTGGCATCACCCAAAAATGTCCGGGCCGCTTTTCTGAACGAATCCAGGCCTGACCACGTCAAAATAAAAAATGCCACACCGAAGCTAAGAAGCCTGGCAGGATTCTGTCATGTGAGTTGGGTCAGTTTGGCGAACACACTAGGCTATAGTCAGTGTAGGTTGTCCAGAATTTATTGTGAAACAAACCAACATGTTAAAGGAGCTGTATGTAACTTTTCTAACAATATATTTTTAACATATTTCTTCACTGTCACTACCTCCTGACATACTGATTTTAGACAAGTATCTCTGAAAAAAACTATTGTCCACTTGCTTCTCTAAAAGCATTTCTAAAAAGCCAAGGTGACACGCCGTTAACCAGGCAATAAAAACAGAGCTTGAATTTGAATCAGCCAATAAAAACAGAGCTTGAATTTTAATTTCAACAGAGCAAGGGTAACAGAGCCATATATGGCTCTGAGGGGGAGGGATCAGAAACGTGTCTCTGTCCAAAAATTTCATAAGTTCCAGCGTGTTCCAGAAACTACATACTGAACCTTTAACATAAATAATAAAGAATATTGCGTTTTGAGCTCTTCATATTTGTGTTCTAATCTGCCAGAAACTGTTCTTCATCTATTTTACAGGTGGAGCAGACCAGACAAATCGCTGAAGTGCGCATTCATGTTGAGCGACTGATTGGCCGGATAAAATCTTTCCATCTTCTGGATGGGACCATGCCACTAACACTGCACCCTATTCTGGAGGACATCGTACACACCTGTGCTTACTTGACTCTGTTTCAAGCACCCATCTGCAAGGTAACGGTTTTCCTCTTTTCATTACAAGCTTTGGACATTAACTTTTTTCGATGCAAAACACAGAAAGTGTTCAAAGTTTGTTGGGTATACTTCACATATAAATGCAGCCATTTCAGAAAGGCACAGTTTCTTTTATTACAAAATAAATATGTTCGAAACATCGGTGTAACGTACAATCTTCAGCTGCATCTTCACATTATGAAAAAAACAGCGTCAAATACTCTGTAACAAACATCCTGAAAATGTGTAAACTTCTGCTGAATTTAATCCTTTTCAGGAAAAATCAAAATACTAGAACATCCGATGTAGTTAGAACGTTGACATTGTGCAAACACAGCAGCATAACTTTTCTCCCCAGAAACGACACAAATACACTACCCACCAACATTTCATGAAACCACAAGCATAACATTGTGCTACAAGCGCAGAACTGCAACATTTTTTGGAACGCTGTAAAAAAAAAAAATAAAAAAAGCAAAAATCATTATAAATATTCACCTAGCACAAAAATAGCACCAGAAACTGCCATTGCTACAAATCACCAAAAAAAAAAACCCACTTCAACATGTTCTTATATCAATTGGATCAAGGTTGTGTTTCACTCTAGGGAACACAGTTTCTGGCAGAAAGATGTTATCAAAAAAACCTTCTGCTTTGTGTAGCAGCTTCTGCATGAAAGAAAAGTCTGCCTTCACAGTTTCTACATGCAGGAATGATTTTGTGCACAACACAAAATCACACTCTGGTAATTCGTAACAGTACAACTGGGATTGAACCTGAGTGTAATAAGCATGTTTTCTATTCAGTGTGATGCTTGAGGTATTTGTGTCAATCTGCAGACATGACTGTTTTTTGCATATGTCATCCATGTTTGTAGCATCCCAACAGTTTGCTGGATTTTTTATTTCCAACAGACGGACTGTGCCAGACCTGTCGATGGCCAGCCGGTCAGTGGAGGCTGCCAGGAATCCATGCTTAGTGGAGACACGCAAGCCGGAACGGAGCAAGGTAATGTCTTCGTTCTCCTTAAGATCTCTACTCAACTTGTACCTTTGTGCCGCTGCTTCTTCTCGCTCAATCCCAAGCTTCATTTCTTTTGTTTGCAGTCTTTCAGAGCAGTACAGCTTTTGTGCCAGAATTTTTTTTGGGTTTGTAGATGGCCGCATGACAAAAACTCTGTGCATAACTGATGAAGTCAAACGAAATTTTCTGTGTTTGAACCATAAATCACAGGACGACTGTTTGCGTGTTTCTGCCTCAATTGAATCAGATTGTTCTTGTGAGACGTTTAAAGATGCTTTGTACTTCTGACAGGCCTCTCTGATGGTGAAGATGGAGACCGGAAATGGGCCGAGATCTTCACCTAACTCTTCTGCTGCTGGAGGGTCCGGAACTGCCGCCAGGGGAACAGCGTACCTCAAAAGAAATAAACATGAAGCTTGAAAATCTAGACCAGGGGTCTGCAGTGTTTCTGATCAAAAGAGCCATTTTTGGAGCGGGGGTGTGGTCGTGAGATGGAGTGAGTCGCACTTGCCAGTGCTCCGGGTAAAATTTATTTTTTAGTACCACCAAGCCCTCTATATGTAATATTTTTTGCCTATTATCACGCACACAACTTCCATCAAGCATCTCTTTTGAAGATTTTGGATTAAAAATGTCTCAAAAGTCGACAAGATCCAAGAAGGACGCCGAGAAGGATGACGCTGGCCTAATAACCCTTGAGGCAATTACCTCGCTGCTCGAGGAGCACCGCGCTGCACTGTCAGCTGAGTTTAAACAAACTTTCCACCAGCTGGATATCAAATTGGACCAAACTCGGCTCGCGGTGGAGGAACACGGCCAGCGTGTCTCATCACTGGAACTTGTCACTAACGACCTGAGCCAGCGCATGTCGGAGGTGGAAAACACCTGCTCAACTCTGCAGGAGGAAAACGCCAGACTAAGATCTAAACTGGCGGATTTAGAAAATCGAAGCAGACGGCAGAATATTCGTGTGCTGGGTTTACCGGAATCTATTGAAAGCGGACGTCCCACAGACTTCTTCTCCAACCTGCTGTGTGACATCTACGGGCGTGACACGCTTCCTTCTCCACCCGAACTGGACCGGGCCCATCGAACCCTCGCTCCGAAACCCGCCTCGGACCAGCGGCCGCGCCCGGTTATCCTGCGAGTGCACCGGGTCCAGGTAAAGGAGCTGCTGATCCGGGAGGCCCGACGCAGAGGCAGGCTTGAATACCAGGGTAAACCGGTGCGGATCGTGGAAGACTACAGCCCAGAAGTCCTCAACCAGCGAGTGGAATATAAGGACGTGATGTCCGCACTGTATTCTTTGGGTCTAAAACCTGCTCTGCTTTTTCCTGCTCGACTTCGCGTGACTTTACCTGATGGACACAGAAAGTGGCTGGGCTCGGTCGAAGAGGCGCAGAAGTTCAGTGACACCTTTCAAGCTTCACAGCGCAAGTAATATTTAAACTTTTCTTCTAACTGATGAACAATGTACGGAAGCGTATTGCTGACACCAATGCGCTGTTCCCGCACTGGCTTTGTTTCTGTTTACACTAAACTTTTCTTTACATGAGGTGAGGAACAGATGAGCAGGACTCTGCACATACTCTGATTATCTGAGACTTTTTTAGTTGCAGCTTTTTTTGAACTATTAACATTTTTGAAATGAAACATTTTTCCTTTTCTCGTTTACCTGTTGACTATTTTGAGCTGAATCTTGGGTTAGTCCTGGATTGATTGATAATTAATTTGAGATTGGGATTAATTTAACTTTACGTTTGTATATGTGTGCGTGATTACCGGTACATGTGTATACATTTTTTGGCCTTGCATACTTTAAACTAGTTTGTGAGGTGCTTATAAAAAATTTTTTTTTTTTTTTTTTTTTTAGGCATTAGGTATTTAGGCACATAAATAATTGAAGTAGGCCTATCCAGGTATAAAAATGGGTGAAATATATAATGTTTTTAATATATTATTTTGAACTATTAACATTTTTCCTCTTCTTGTTTACCTGTTGACTATCTTGAATTGAATCTTGAATTGGTCTTGGACTGATTGAAGATTTAATTTAGGATTAGGATTAATTTAACTTTGTTTATATGTGTATGCGTGATCACACATCTATGTGTACATTTTTGGCCTTGCATGAGGTGCTTATACATTTTTTTTTTCCTCTGATGATACTGGAGCACTAGTTTAAAAGTTAGACAGGAGACTTATTTTTAATTTCTATGGAGCTTGCTGCTTCTGTCTGTTGCAGCTGTCCAGGGTGGGAAAGGGAGGGGGGTGGGGGGTCCATCACTGCCATTAATTTATATTTTCTTTCACTTTGCCAAGAACTGCACAGCCATCAACACATTAGACTGTATTACCTACCTTTCTTATACAAATTATTAGTAATATGAGTGGTCAGTTGGTGTTGTCAAGCTGGAACGTCAAAGGTTTAAACCACCCCGTCAAGAGAAGGAAGGTGCTCTCTCATTTAAAACAGTTAAATACAGGCATTGCTTTCCTGCAGGAGACTCACATTAGAAGTGACGATAGCAAACGATTACTGCAAACATGGCACGGGCAGAGTTTCCATTCCTCATTTCGAGCAAAGGCTCGGGGCGTCTCGATCCTCATCAGTCAAGACATTTCATTTGAACCTTTTCAAGTTAACTCAGATAAATATGGTCGTTTTGTGATTGTTTCCGGTAAATTGTACAACACACCAGTAGTGCTAGTTAACGTTTATGCCCCAAATACGGATGATGTTGGTTTCTTTGAGAAATTATTTTCACTGCTCCCGGACCTAAACACATACTCATTGATACTCAGTGGTGACTTGAATTGCTGGTTGGACCCAGTTTTGGACAGATCCTCTACAAACCCTGCCACAGCCAGCAGGTCGTCCCACACTATTCGTGCCTTTCTATCTAAGTATGGCCTGTGCGATGTATGGCGTTTTTTACACCCAGCTGAGAGAGAATATTCTTTTTTTTCTCATGTTCATCATTCATACTCGAGGATCGATTACTTTTTCATGGACAACAAACTTCTTCCCTCTGTCCGTGGCTGTGACTACCACAGTATTGTCATCTCAGACCATGCACCTGTCACTCTGTCTTTGTCCCTCCCTGACATTCCTATAAGGAGTAGACAGTGGAGATTCAATTCAACGTTACTGTCAAACAATGATTTTGTTACATTTATAGAAAAAGAAATAACCTTCTTTCTATCCATAAACAGAACTCCTGGGATCCCACTGTCAACAGTTTGGGATACCCTTAAGGCCTATCTTAGGGGACAAATCATTTCATATACCGCCCGGCTGAGGCAAAAATCTCAAAAAGAAAGAACTGATTTAGCCCAGCAGATAAAAGAAATTGATCAACAATATGCTCAAAACAAATGCCCTAATCTGTACAAAAAAAAAGTAGAACTCAAAACTAAGTTTGATTTATTGTCTACATACTCAATAGAACAATCACTTTTGAAAAGTAAATCATCATTTTACATACATGGAGAAAAGTCAGGAAAACTACTGGCAAATCAGTTGAAGGGTGCCATGGCTAAACAAATCATCCCTAAGATCCAATTAGAGAACGGCACCACAACTCTAGATCATTTACAAATTAACAGAGCATTTAAGGACTTTTATTCCCATTTATATACTTCAGAATCCCATACCAACAAGAATTTATCTTCTCAGTTTTTCGAAAAGACCAACATGCCAAAACTCACACCCAACCTGAAAGATGCACTGGAGATCCCAATATCCCTGACAGAAATTGTGTCAGCTGTATCGGTAATGCAGTCTGGCAAATGTCCGGGTCCTGACGGCTTCCCTGCTGAATTTTTTAAGAAATTTTCTTCATTACTTTCCCCACTCCTACACTCGGTTCTCTTAGAGTCATTTGACCAAGGATCCCTTCCGAAATCTTTTTTAGAGGCCTGCATTACCCTCATTGCAAAGAAAGGAAAAGACCCAACTCACTGTTCCTCTTATCGACCAATCTCCCTTTTAAATACAGACGCCAAAATTTTAGCCAAAGTTCTTGCTCAAAGGTTGGAAAAGATCCTTCCTTTGATCATATCAAAAGACCAGACTGGATTCATTAAAGCAGGGGTGTCAAAGTCAAATACACCGAGGGCCAAAAAAACAAATTTGCTACAAGCCAAGGGCCGGACTGGTTCAATGTTTATTATAAGGGGGTGATATAAGATTTTTTTCTTCTTTCTGCACTCTTTTCATTCAATGTTTTTTTTTTTTCATGAATTTGTTTTATTTTGTCTCTTTTAAATGAATGAATAAATGAATTAAATAAAATATTAAATAAAGCCTCAATAAATGCTTATGATCAATAACTCATGTGAATAATGCAGAATACCATCCTGATTTATGCTCAATAATCCAGGTGAATAACAGAATAACACTCTGATGCATGCTCAATAATCCAGGTAAATAACACAGGATAACATCCTGATTTATGCTCAATAATCCAGGTGAATAACAGAATAACACCCTGATGCATGCTCAATAATCCAGGTAAATAACACAGAATAACATCCTGATTTATGCTCAATAATCCAGGTGAATAACAGAATAACATCCTGATGCATGATCAATAATCCAGGTAAATAACACAGAATAACATCCTGATTTATGCTCAATAATCCAGGTGAATAACAGAATAACATCCTGATGCATGCTCAATAATCCAGGTAAATAACACAGAATAACATCCTGATTTATGCTCAATAATCCAGGTGAATAACAGAATAACATCCTGATGCATGCTCAATAATCCAGGTAAATAACACAGAATAACATCCTGATTTATGCTCAATAATCCAGGTAAATAACAGAATAACATCCTGATGCATGATCAATAATCCAGGTAAATAACACAGAATAACATCCTGATTTATGCTCAATAATCCAGGTAAATAACAGAATAACATCCTGATTCATGATCAATAATCCAGGTAAATAACACAGAATAACATCCTGATTTATGATCAATAATCCAGGTAAATAACACGAATAACATCCTGATGCATGATCAATAATCCAGGTAAATAACACAGAATAACATCCTGATTTATGATCAATAATCCAGGTAAATAACACAATAACATCCTGATTTATGATCAATAATCCAGGTGAATAATGCAGAATAATAAACGCTTCTTTCATAACTTCTCCATCACTGAAAGACTTCTTATGTTGAGCCAGGATGCAGCTAACACGGTAGGAGGCGATCGTAGCAACCTTACCTTTTGTGCTGGGCTGAGTGAAGATCGATTGCTGGGCTGCAAGCTTGTGTTTTAGCTCCCAGCATGTTCTGAGTCCATAAACAACTTTTAGGAGGGAAATCTGTCTCAAACAGTTTGTGCATCGTCTTGAAATGCCGCTCCAAGTTACACTTTTTGGGCAAGGCAACGCTCGAATTACAGATGAGGCAAATAGACTTCGAATTAGAATAAACAAAAAAATACTCCTCCTCCCACTCTGTGTGAAAATAATAAGTTTTTGTTTGCTTGTTCGCTAGTTCTGCATCCATGTTTACTTCGCACCGATAGCTCCACTGCTGTCCTAAAGTCTCGTGAGTCACTGCACCCAAAACTCGCGAGACTATGTCTGTGAGAAAACAAGATGGAGAGGGCTGAGGAAAGTGTTGCTGCGCATTGGAATATCGTCACTTCTCCCACCCCCCACCTCCACCACTTCTGCCGGAGTTAGAATGAAGCGGACATGTCACCTCCACCACTTCAGCCGGAGTTAGAATGAAGCTTAGCAGCGGACATTTCACCTTGTTAACAGCTGAGAGCCGGCTGCCGGTGTTCTGTGACTTGCGGGCCGGCTATAATAGTTATTAAATATCATCCAGGGGGCCATAAATAATTGTTTTGCGGGCCGGATCTGGCCCGCGGGCCGCCACCTTGACATATGTGCATTAAAGGCAGGCACTCCTTTTTTAATGTCAGACGCCTTTTTGACATTGTTTATTCTCCTTCGGATACTGTTCCTGAGTGTGTTATTTCCCTTGATGCAGAGAAAGCATTTGATCGGGTTGAATGGGACTACTTGTTTAATGTTCTTGACAAATTTGGTTTTGGCCCCAATTTCATTACATGGGTGCAATTAATTTACTCACATCCCACCGCAACCATTCGTACCAACTCTCAGATATCAAAACCCTTCAGTCTACATCGAGGAACTCGCCAGGGATGCCCACTGAGCCCTATGCTCTTTGACCTGGCAATTGAACCTCTTGCCACTGCCTTGCGGTCCTGTGACACAATTTCAGGAATCTGGAGAGGCGATATGGAGCACAAGGTCTCCCTTTATGCTGATGACCTTTTACTTTTCATTTCTCATCCGACTGACACGCTGCCCTCCGTTTTATCATTACTTGAGGAATTTGGAATAAACTCTGGTTACAAATTAAACCTGAGTAAAAGTGTAATTTTCCCTGTCAATACCCTGGCGCAGACTCTTGACTTTGGTAAATGGCCTCTTAAAATTGAGAAGACAAAATTCTCTTACCTGGGTGTTACAGTTACGAGGAGGTATAAAGATTTATATCAAGAAAACTTTGTCTCTCTGTTGAATCAGACAAAGCAGGCATTATCCCGATGGTCACCGCTTTCCATTTCCCTCACAGGCCGTATTAACTCAGTCAAGATGGTCACTTTACCTAAGTTTTTATATCTTTTTCAAAATATTCCTGTTTTTATCCCTGGTTCATTCTTTGTTCAGTTAGATTCCATCATTTCATCATATCTGTGGCAAGGAAAACGTCCACGCTTAAATAAGACACATCTCCAAAAAACTAAGGCCGCAGGCGGTCTTGCCCTTCCAAATTTCCGCTTTTATTATTGGGCAGCAAACTTACACTGTCTAGCATTCTGGTCATTCTATTACAACAGGCCTGACAGCCCTGACTGGGTAGAGATGGAGTCACAGTGTTCTGGGAAATGGTCCTCCGTGGCTTTCTTGGGATCCTCACTCCCGCTTCCACCACTTACAACTGTTATAAATCCAGTTATAAAACACTCACTAAAAATCTGGGCACAATTTCGTAAATGTTTCAATTTCTCTAGTTTCTCTCTCTATAGCCCTATCATGTCTAACCAACTTTTCAAACCCTCATCTCAGGACTCTGTTTTTAAAGAATGGCAAAGAAGGGGTATAGTACGCTTCAATGACTTGTTTCTCAATAACACTTTAGCTTCATTTCAACAACTATGTGAAAAATTTAGTCTTCCCCAGTCCAATTTTTTTAGGTATCTCCAAATACGGCACTTTATTACTCTTCATTTGTCCAGCCTCTCCATTTCAACTGATAGCAGTATTGTTGACACTATTCTTTCTCTAGACCCAAATAAAAAACAGTCCATTTCATTCATTTACAGTAAACTATTGGATTTGAAGCGTGCTTCCTCAGATAAAATCAAAGCTGCTTGGGAAGAGGATCTCGGCTCCTCTATTTCAGAGGACTCTTGGACCTCCATACTCAAACTGGTGAGCTCCAGTTCTCTCTGTGCTAGACATTGTCTAATACAATTTAAAGTGGTGCACAGAGCTCACATCTCTAAACTGAAATTGTCCTCTATGTATCCTGATGTCAGCCCATACTGTGTGAGATGCAAACATGCTGAAGCCTCTCTCTCCCATATGTTTTGGTTTTGCCCATCTCTGAACAAATATTGGCGGGAAATCTTTCAGACTTTATCACATGTACTAGATACACGCCTGAACCCTGACCCACTGATTGCTCTGTTTGGTCTTGTAGAGGGCATGACACACCTAAATAAAAACCAACAACATGTAATATCGTTCACCTCTCTCCTGGCCAGACGAGCTATTTTGCTTAGGTGGAAAGAACCGTTTCCACCCACTCACGCTCAGTGGTTGGCTGACATCATGTCCTGTTTAAAGCTGGAGAAAATCAGATTCACACTCCAACAGAAAGAGGGTAAATTTGAGAATGTCTGGGGACCTTTCCTGAATCTGTTCCAGTCTCTTTGACAACACAACTCATTCAGGTTAATGCAGTCTCTTGGCTATTTTACCTTTTATTTATTTTTTTCCTTTTCTTTTGGCAGTGATTGGGTAGGGATTATTTTCTACATGTTGTAACTTAGATTGATTGTTGTGTTTTTTGTTGTTGTTGTTGTTTTTGTTTGTTGTTGTTGTTGTCTGAAGAAGAAAAAAAAATTCAATAAAAGAGCCATTTTTAAACCTTCATGCACTCAATTCAATGTGTCCAGAGCCGCAACAACCTGCTACAGCTGTTACCAGCTGGTGGCCCATGGGTCACTTTAAGTTTTTTTGAGGAGAATTTTGTTGCCAGTAGGTGGTGACATTTTAAAGCTAAAAATATGTAATGGATTTTAATTTTTATTCATATGCACACAATTTCAGACAAATGGAAAAAATCAGATTATTGTAAAGAGGTGGGGGAATTTTTTAACGAAATTGTAAAAAAAATAGAAACTATACAGACCTATGTATTTCACTATGGTTGAAAATAAGAATTAAGAATAGAAATACTGTAAAGGAAAAAGTTGAAGTGAGCTAAAGTTAAAGTTAAAGCCATAGAGCCGTTGCCGACTCCTGATCTAGACAAAATAAAGGAATTAAAGGAACATGCAGATAAGTGTTAGTGGTTTTTAAAGTGTAATAATACAACCTGCAAAAGGGCAACAATGGCTCCACGCTCAACAAGTCCTTGTGAAGACCAGCAGTCATGGGCTGATTCCGGTCATCAGGATGTCGTGGGTCAAAATTCAAGCTGTTCAGCGTTCTCCTGGAAAACTTGTCGACTCGGATGTCATGCCTTAAAGGACAAAAAGATGAAGAATGTGGTTGATATCAAACACATAATAGCAAATCTGTTTGTTGAAGTGTTTTTGTTAAATGTCCAAAAACTATTCCAGATCTTAGAATTGTAGAAAACTTTTAAAACCGTAAATATGTGGTTGCATTTATTTCTTAGTGCTTTTATTTTTTTATCTAGTGCCACTAGAAAACAATTAACAACAATTAACACAATCGAATAAACTACAATTGGATAATGTGGAATAGTTTTTTTGGACTGGAATAAGACACAATAAGTGATATTGTGTTATTCCAGTTGTTGGTGAAGTTGGACACCTAAAGTCACCTTTCTGGGTATTTGTGTTATAAGCTTACCGGTAATATGAATTTTGTTGAGGAACAATGATTACACTCACTTTAAAACTTGCAACTCATCCCAAGTAGCAGGTGCCGGTCGTTTTTGGGCTGGTCCCTTCCAGGTACAAGGTAACTGAGTACAAGTTGGTTTTGAATGTATTTCCAACACCCCACTACTTTGGTGTTTCTCCAACTCAAAAAGCAATGCAGCAACATGGTTGCAGCCACCTCCTTGCCTGCAAATATAATCACAAACACAATATACAACCATATTATGTGTCAGGGAATTCACATGCAAAATATCTTTTTGGTAATACATTTAACATTTTCACACACATTACGTCTCATACAGTGTCAGCTGTATGAACAGTGTCAAAAGTGTAATAGTAAATACGTTATCAAACATAAATCAATTTTCCCAGGAAAGCTAATAAATGTATCGCTTGGGATAGTTATTATTTTTCACATTACAACATCACCAATTGTCTAATGTTGTTTATAAGACATAGTTAACTGTAATAAAAAAACAAATAGTGACGAATATTGAATGACTCAAACGTCATGTTTTTGTTTACATACTGTGCTTACAGTAAAATGACAGCTCTTATCAGCTGCTAGTTATAGCAGCTAACAGAAGATGTTAAACCAGTTACAATAACCAAACCAGTCTAAATATCAGAAGTATTGATGTGAGAAATTTAAAACATGTATTTTCTGACGCTTGGATATAACGTTGTTGACAACTACACAACAGAGTTAGCTCACCCTGCTGGACATTCGCAAGAAGCCTGAAGGATTTCCCCATTTTCCATCAGCGCCATAAACACCCGATAGTTGCGTTGCTTCATGCTTGCCTTTACTTTAGCATGAATGACAACAGTGCCAGCACGAACACTATCGTCAGCAGTGCCACAAACACCCACGAGCTGAACATGTCCATCTTTTGTAAAGGCGATAGATCTGGCTGACTTCAACTTTCTTGTTTCAGCTATTGTTGTCTTAGAGACGGTGGCCCCACGCGACAGCTGCCTCACTATCACCTCCTCTCGGATCCGCGGCACGATGTACAGTAATTTTGACCAGTTGTTGTCTACTATTTTAAGAAACCAAGCTTCTAAATTACTACTCGCCATCATTAAAGCTACCCGGCTCCTTCCTACTAACCCCCCGACATCCGGTTTCAAATCGGCGCGGCTTTTTGCCGTCCAATCAGAACGCTCGTTTCAGGCAAGCTTTGCGTGATGACGTCAACTGGTAAAAGGTCTATTGCAAAGCGATGCAAAGCTGTTTTGTATGTGTAACAAATGTATTAAATTCCCCTTCATCCCTTTTCTGGACTTTTTTTTTGCCAAAAGTCAAATAATCGCTTCCTCCTCGCTCTGCTCCGCTCGCTCCGCTGACAGCAAAGAATGAGGAAATGAATTTGTCACGAGCGAATTAAACTAGGGTTCAACGTGGCTGCCCGAGGCTCTGCAGATTTCCTGGTCTTCTGGTGTGCTGGACCAGCGCTCCATGGTTTTATTTTATTTTTTTAGAACGTTTTATTAACATTTAAACACAGAATATCGCAGCGGCTCCGAGAGAACATGCAGCGGAGGCGGAGCTGATCTCAAGTTCAGCAGAGCACGGGGGGAGGGAGCAGAATGCTTTTCCCTGTTGAAAATATTTCTAAGTGTTGCGCTCTACTGAAACTTACATATAGCACCTTTAAACAATAACTTGGTTTAAAAAATCTGTTGTATTTTATTTCACTTTCTAACACCTTAAGTTAAGCTTGTTGATAAAAACTTGGTACTGAATCTACGGTAGGAACATAGAGTGCAACAACTGGGTATAATTTTCTTTCTGATACTACCGGTACACTCATGGATGGTGGAGTTTGCATGTTCTATTCGGGCATGTGTGAGTTTTCGCCAGGTACACTGGTTTCCCCTCACAGACCAAACTTCGTTAGGCGGATTGGTAACTCTAAATTTCTCCAGCTCTAAAGCTCTACAAGTTGCACCACCATGCTACCCTTATCTTCCATCTGTGAAAATTCACCCAACTTAATCAGTGTAATAGCAACTGAAATTTAAGAGTCAAATCTACAATTTCTTCCTTAGTTTCAATTAGTCATAAGACTTGTTAGTGGTCATCAGGGCCGGCCCAAGCCTCCATGGGGCCCTAAGCAAAATTTGTTTGGGGCCCTCAATTTCTGCTAAGAATTTGGATTACTGCAATAAACAGTCAAATCAGATCATTCACCCACCTAACATAAATTCATTGCAACTCTGACAGCCCTGTTTACATTATTCTATATGTATCATCCAGTGCAGGGGCGTCAAACTCATTTTTATTCTGGGCCACATCACGATCATGAATGTCCTCAAAAGGCAGAACATGGCAGAATGTATTGATAAAACGACCTGTACAAACTGGTAAAATATAACTTTCTCTGCATTCAATGACTACCGGTACTTCTAAAAATTAAATATTTTATGTTTGAGTAATTTGGCATAATAATCACAAAAACTGATTTGATTTGACTAATAAAATAATACTGAAGCACACAACTGTTATCTTGAAGTTCTATCTCTGTGGAGTCACAGAAATGTTATGGCGGGCTGGATTTGGCCCACAGACCTTGAGATTGACACGTGATCTTGTGGTACTAAAAGTAACAAAAGAAAGAAGAAGAAAAAACACCAGTATGCAATGTATTTTACAGCAAAAGTGTTGTCTGGTTTATCTTTGGTTTTAAAGAACTGCAACAGTAATGTTCAGAAGTAATTTTTAGTGTAAGAAACAACAAACAACAGATAAACTAACTTAGATGCATAAAAATTAATTAAATTGTGCAAAAACCGAAAAAAATAAAATAAAATAACAAATATCAAGGAAACCCTTAAGATAAGATAGAACTTTATTGATCCTGCAGGAAATTGTTGTGCCAGAGTACTTTAAATAATGTAAATTAACAATTGCTTGAAACCACATAAAATGGTTAAAAAATAAATTTAAAGCTGAATAATTAGTTCTTAACTATGTAAATGTATGCAATAAATCGCAAAAGCTGAACTACAATATTAAATAGAATCATATTGAAATCATTACCAAAAAAAAATCAATTCCACCTAGGGGGCCCCCTAGTGGCCCCGGGGCCCTAAGCAACCGCTTAGTTCACTTATGCCTTGGGCCGGCCCTGGTGGTCATCTAAAAACCCTACAGATTTAAAACCTGCAACCAGAGGCAGGTAAAAAAGTGAAATTTAGAATATTTTATACTTCACAAGCCTATTTATTAGAGTATAACTGGAATGTGCAAAATAGATTAAAGGCAGAAAACCACTGGAAAGAAACAAATACAGTATATAAATCTACATTTAATTAAATGTACAGTTTACAGCAGCTTTTATTTGTTACAAAAACAAAAGAAAGTTAATGAGGCATTTGATTTGTCAAAGTGGTTTCTCAAATGAAAATTATTACTCATAAAATCAGTTTGATATTTTCTGAACACTCCCAAGCAGACAAAGTGATCTCAGTTTGGAGAAACAAGAAGATTCCTGACATACAAAGAAACATGCAGACCAACATCTGAAAGAAAAATAATAATAATTTTTTACAGTCTATAAAAACTCAAATGTTCTGAACAAAACAGTTGTGGTTCAAGAAAAAAGCATGATGTGGACTTTAACATGGAGCTGTATACCTCAGAACTTCAGCATCATTTTTTTTTTTTTTTTTACATTTTGTAAACATCAGAAAAAAAAGGCTTTTATTCCGTGTGAGTTGCCATGTGGTTTTTGAAATTTGTTCGATTACTGTAACTTTTTCCACAGGTCTCACATCAGAAAGCCAGCTCACCTGTGTGAGTTGACATGTGGTATTTTAAACTTTATCTATCACAGTATCTTTTTCCACAGGTCTGACATGAGAAAGGCTTCTCAACTGTATGAGTTCTCATGTGGTATTTTAAAGTTTGTTTTTCACTGTAACTTTTTCCACAGGTCTCACATGAAAAAGGCTTCTCACCTGGTGAGTTTTCATGTGTCTGATTAAATTACTGCTGTCATGAAAACCTTTTCCACAAGTCTGACATGAGAAAGGCTTCTCACCTGTGTGAGTTCTCATGTGGCATTTTAAAGTTTGTTTTACACTGTAACTTTTTCCACAGGTCTCACATGAAAAAGGCTTCTCACCTGTGTGAGTTTTCATGTGTCTGATTAAATTACTGGATTCAGGAAAACCTTTTCCACAAGTCAGACATGAGAAAGGCTTCTCACCTGTGTGAGTTTTCATGTGTCTGATTAAATCACATTTCTGATTAAAACTTTTTCCGCAGGTCTGACATGAGAAAGGCTTCTCACCTGTGTGAGTTCTCATGTGGTATTTTAAATTGTGTTTTTCACTGTAACTTTTTCCACAGGTCTCACATGAAAAAGGCTTCTCACCTGTGTGAGTTTTCACGTGTCTGATTAAATTACTGTTGTCATGAAAACCTTTTCCACAAGTCTGACATGAGACAGGCTTCTCACCTGTGTGAGTTCTCATGTGAACAATCAAAACACTTTTGTAGTTGAAATTTTTTCCACAGGCTTGACATAAGAAATGCCTCTCACCTGTTTGATTTCTCATGTGAACTCTTAAATTAAGTTTCTCTTTGAATTTTTTTCCACGAGTCATAAATAAACACGTTTTTTTGTCTATCTTTACGTTTGGACGGTCCACATTGTCACCATAACCTCCTGTTTGTAGATTTGTCTTATTTTGTTTCGACTCTTCATCTCTGCAGGATCCTGGCTCTACATTCATGCTTCTTTCCTCATCTTGGTTCTCCACTTTAGGAGAGTTTTGTGAAAGGAGTTGGTCCCTGGAGTTTGGTTCCAGTTCCCACTGGTTTCTTTCTTTAAAAACAGGAGTTACCATACAGGTTTCAGTCTCCGGCTCCTCTTTTATCTCTAGAAATTCTGGTTCATCCTTGGGAGGTTCTGGTGCCCCCAGTTTCTCTTGAATGTGTGGAAAATTGGGATCCTCAAAGTACTTCATCATCTGTGAAGATTCTGGTGCTTCATGGTCCTCTTTTATTTTTGGAGGTTTTGCTTCTTTTTGGTCCTCTTTCATCTGTGGAGGTCCTGGTTCTTCTTGGTCCTCTTTCATCTGTGGAGGTTCTGGTTCTTCTTGGTCCTCTTTCATCTGTGGAGGTCCTGGTTCTTCTTGGGCCTCTTTCATCTGTGGAGGTTCTGGTTCTTCTTGGACCTCTTTCATCTGTGGAGGTTCTGGTTCTTCTTGGTCCTACAAGTCTCCAGTCCATCACAGGGATACCTGGACAGGTCTCCAGTCCATCACAGGTACACAGGGACAAGTCTCCAGTCCATCACAAGGACACATGGACAAGTCTCCAGTCCATCACAGGGACATGTGGACAAGTCTCCAGTCAATCACAGGGACACCTGGACAGGTCTCCAGTCCATCACAGGGACACATTTACAACTCTTCAGTCCATCACAGGGACACATTTACAAGTCTCCAGTCCATCACAGGGACACATTTACAAGTCTCCAGTCCATCACAGGGACATCCTGGACAGGTCTCCAGTCCATCACAGGGACACGTGGACAAGTCTCCAGTCCATCACAGGGACACATTTACAAGTCACCAGTCCATCACAGGGACACGTGGACAAGTCTCCAGTCCATCACAGGTACACAGGGACAAGTCTCCAGTCCATCACAAGGACACATGGACAAGTCTCCAGTCCATCACAGGGACATGTGGACAAGTCTCCAGTCCATCACAAGGACACATGGACAAGTCTCCAGTCCATCAAAGGGATACCTGGACAGGTCTCCAGTCCATCACAGGTACACAGGGACAAGTCTCCAGTCCATCACAAGGACAGATGGACAAGTCTCCAGTCCATCACAGGGATACCTGGACAGGTCTCCAGTCCATCACAGGTACACAGGGACAAGTCTCCAGTCCATCACAAGGACACATGGACAAGTCTCCAGTCCATCACAGGGACATGTGGACAAGTCTCCAGTCAATCACAGGGACACCTGGACAGGTCTCCAGTCCATCACAGGGACACATTTACAACTCTTCAGTCCATCACAGGGACACATTTACAAGTCTCCAGTCCATCACAGGGACACATTTACAAGTCTCCAGTCCATCACAGGGACATCCTGGACAGGTCTCCAGTCCATCACAGGGACACGTGGACAAGTCTCCAGTCCATCACAGGGACACATTTACAAGTCACCAGTCCATCACAGGGACACGTGGACAAGTCTCCAGTCCATCACAGGGACACATGGACAGGTCTCCAGTCCATCACAGGGACATGTGGACAAGTCTCCAGTCCATCACAAGGACACCTGGACAGGTCTCAAGTCCATCACAGGTACACAGGGACAAGTCTCCAGTCCATCACAAGGACACATGGACAAGTCTCCAGTCCATCACAAGGACACGTGGACAAGTCTCCAGTCCATCACAGGGACATGTGGACAAGTCTCCAGTCCATCACAAGGACACCTGGACAGGGACAAGTCTCCAGTCCATCACAGGGACACATGGACAGGTCTCCAGTCCATCACAGGGACACATGGACAGGTCTCCAGTCCATCACAGGGACACATGGACAAGTATCCAGTCCATCACAGGGACACCTGGACAGGTCTCCAGTCCATCACAGGGACACATTTACAAGTCTCCAGTCCATCACAGGGACACATTTATAAATTAAAATATATAAATTGCACATTTTTGTCATCTGTGTATGTTTCCCATACTTGACAGACAAAATTGTTCTCTGCATTTAACCCAACCACCACCAAGTGGTGCAGTGAGCAGCCGTAGTCAGCGCCCGGGGAGCTGGGGAAATAGGTATGCACTCATAGACACCCCAAGGTGTGTAGTGGCCGGGGTTCGAACTCGAACCAGGGTCCTTCAGATCACAAGTCCGGTTCCCTTGCAAGTCTCCAGTCCATCACAGGGACACATTTACAAGTCTCCAGTCCATCACAGGGACACATTTACAAGTCTCCAGTCCATCACAGGGACACATTTACAAGTCTCCAGTCCATCACAGGGACATCCTGGACAGGTCTCAAGTCCATCACAGGTACACAGGGACAAGTATCCAGTCCATCACAGGGACACATGGACAGGTCTCCAGTCCATCACAGGGACACATGGACAAGTATCCAGTCCATCACAGGGACACCTGGACAGGTCTCCAGTCCATCACAGGGACACATTTACAAGTCTCCAGTCCATCACAGGGACACATTTATAAATTAAAATATATAAATTACACATTTTTGTCATCTGTGTATGTTTCCCATACTTGACAGACAAAATTGTTCTCTGCATTTAACCCAACCACCACCAAGTGGTGCAGTGAGCAGCCGTAGTCAGCGCCCGGGGAGCTGGGGAAATAGGTATGCACTCATAGACACCCCAAGGTGTGTAGTGGCCGGGGTTCGAACTCGAACCAGGGTCCTTCAGATCACAAGTCCGGTTCCCTTGCAAGTCTCCAGTCCATCACAGGGACACATTTACAAGTCTCCAGTCCATCACAGGGACACATTTACAAGTCTCCAGTCCATCACAGGGACATCCTGGACAGGTCTCCAGTCCATCACAGGGACACGTGGACAAGTCTCCAGTCCATCACAGGGACACATTTACAAGTCACCAGTCCATCACAGGGACACGTGGACAAGTCTCCAGTCCATCACAGGGACACCTGGACAGGTCTCCAGTCCATCACAGGGACACATTTACAAGTCTCCAGTCCATCACAGGGACACATTTACAAGTCTCCAGTCCATCACAGGGACATCCTGGACAGGTCTCCAGTCCATCACAGGGACACGTGGACAAGTCTCCAGTCCATCACAGGGACACGTGGACAAGTCTCCAGTCCATCACAGGGACACCTGGACAGGTCTCCAGTCCATCACAGGGACACATGGACAAGTCTCCAGTCCATCACAAGGACACATGGACAAGTCTCCAGTCCATCACAGGGATACCTGGACAGGTCTCCAGTCCATCACAGGTACACAGGGACAAGTCTCCAGTCCATCACAAGGACACGTGGACAAGTCTCCAGTCTATCACAGGGATACCTGGACAGGTCTCCAGTCCATCACAGGTACACAGGGACAAGTCTCCAGTCCATCACAAGGACACATGGACAAGTCTCCAGTCCATCACAGGGACATCCTGGACAGGTCTCCAGTCCATCACAGGGACACGTGGACAAGTCTCTAGTCCATCACAGGGACACATTTACAAGTCACCAGTCCATCACAGGGACACGTGGACAAGTCTCCAGTCCATCACAGGGACATCCTGGACAGGTCTCCAGTCCATCACAGGGACATGTGGACAAGTCTCCAGTCCATCACAAGGACACATGGACAAGTCTCCAGTCCATCACAGGGATACCTGGACAGGTCTCCAGTCCATCACAGGTACACAGGGACAAGTCTCCAGTCCATCACAAGGACACGTGGACAAGTCTCCAGTCTATCACAGGGATACCTGGACAGGTCTCCAGTCCATCACAGGTACACAGGGACAAGTCTCCAGTCCATCACAAGGACACATGGACAAGTCTCCAGTCCATCACAGGGACATGTGGACAAGTCTCCAGTCCATCACAAGGACACATGGACAAGTCTCCAGTCCATCACAGGGATACCTGGACAGGTCTCCAGTCCATCACAGGTACACAGGGACAAGTCTCCAGTCCATCACAAGGACACATGGACAAGTCTCCAGTCCATCACAGGGATACCTGGACAGGTCTCCAGTCCATCACAGGTACACAGGGACAAGTCTCCAGTCCATCACAAGGACACGTGGACAAGTCTCCAGTCTATCACAGGGATACCTGGACAGGTCTCCAGTCCATCACAGGTACACAGGGACAAGTCTCCAGTCCATCACAAGGACACATGGACAAGTCTCCAGTCCATCACAGGGACATCCTGGACAGGTCTCCAGTCCATCACAGGGACACGTGGACAAGTCTCTAGTCCATCACAGGGACACATTTACAAGTCACCAGTCCATCACAGGGACACGTGGACAAGTCTCCAGTCCATCACAGGGACATCCTGGACAGGTCTCCAGTCCATCACAGGGACATGTGGACAAGTCTCCAGTCCATCACAAGGACACATGGACAAGTCTCCAGTCCATCACAGGGATACCTGGACAGGTCTCCAGTCCATCACAGGTACACAGGGACAAGTCTCCAGTCCATCACAAGGACACGTGGACAAGTCTCCAGTCTATCACAGGGATACCTGGACAGGTCTCCAGTCCATCACAGGTACACAGGGACAAGTCTCCAGTCCATCACAAGGACACATGGACAAGTCTCCAGTCCATCACAGGGACATGTGGACAAGTCTCCAGTCCATCACAAGGACACATGGACAAGTCTCCAGTCCATCAAAGGGATACCTGGACAGGTCTCCAGTCCATCACAGGTACACAGGGACAAGTCTCCAGTCCATCACAAGGACAGATGGACAAGTCTCCAGTCCATCACAGGGATACCTGGACAGGTCTCCAGTCCATCACAGGTACACAGGGACAAGTCTCCAGTCCATCACAAGGACACATGGACAAGTCTCCAGTCCATCACAGGGACATGTGGACAAGTCTCCAGTCAATCACAGGGACACCTGGACAGGTCTCCAGTCCATCACAGGGACACATTTACAACTCTTCAGTCCATCACAGGGACACATTTACAAGTCTCCAGTCCATCACAGGGACACATTTACAAGTCTCCAGTCCATCACAGGGACATCCTGGACAGGTCTCCAGTCCATCACAGGGACACGTGGACAAGTCTCCAGTCCATCACAGGGACACATTTACAAGTCACCAGTCCATCACAGGGACACGTGGACAGGTCTCCAGTCCATCACAGGTACACAGGGACAAGTCTCCAGTCCATCACAAGGACACATGGACAAGTCTCCAGTCCATCACAGGGACATGTGGACAAGTCTCCAGTCCATCACAAGGACACATGGACAAGTCTCCAGTCCATCAAAGGGATACCTGGACAGGTCTCCAGTCCATCACAGGTACACAGGGACAAGTCTCCAGTCCATCACAAGGACAGATGGACAAGTCTCCAGTCCATCACAGGGATACCTGGACAGGTCTCCAGTCCATCACAGGTACACAGGGACAAGTCTCCAGTCCATCACAAGGACACATGGACAAGTCTCCAGTCCATCACAGGGACATGTGGACAAGTCTCCAGTCAATCACAGGGACACCTGGACAGGTCTCCAGTCCATCACAGGGACACATTTACAACTCTTCAGTCCATCACAGGGACACATTTACAAGTCTCCAGTCCATCACAGGGACACATTTACAAGTCTCCAGTCCATCACAGGGACATCCTGGACAGGTCTCCAGTCCATCACAGGGACACGTGGACAAGTCTCCAGTCCATCACAGGGACACATTTACAAGTCACCAGTCCATCACAGGGACACGTGGACAAGTCTCCAGTCCATCACAGGGACACATGGACAGGTCTCCAGTCCATCACAGGGACATGTGGACAAGTCTCCAGTCCATCACAAGGACACCTGGACAGGTCTCAAGTCCATCACAGGTACACAGGGACAAGTCTCCAGTCCATCACAAGGACACATGGACAAGTCTCCAGTCCATCACAAGGACACGTGGACAAGTCTCCAGTCCATCACAGGGACATGTGGACAAGTCTCCAGTCCATCACAAGGACACCTGGACAGGTCTCAAGTCCATCACAGGTACACAGGGACAAGTCTCCAGTCCATCACAGGGACACATGGACAGGTCTCCAGTCCATCACAGGGACACATGGACAAGTCTCCAGTCCATCACAGGGACACGTGGACAAGTCTCCAGTCCATCACAGGGACACATTTACAAGTCACCAGTCCATCACAGGGACACGTGGACAAGTCTCCAGTCCATCACAGGGACACATGGACAGGTCTCCAGT
This sequence comes from Garcialebias charrua, assembly GCA_038048925.1. NCBI lineage: Eukaryota > Metazoa > Chordata > Actinopteri > Cyprinodontiformes > Rivulidae > Garcialebias > Garcialebias charrua. The sequence continues at coordinate 1,128 of JBBPBX010024932.1, read as the reverse complement.
CCATCACAGGGACATGTGGACAAGTCTCCAGTCCATCACAAGGACACCTGGACAGGTCTCAAGTCCATCACAGGTACACAGGGACAAGTCTCCAGTCCATCACAAGGACACATGGACAAGTCTCCAGTCCATCACAAGGACACGTGGACAAGTCTCCAGTCCATCACAGGGACACGTGGACAAGTCTCCAGTCCATCACAGGACACCTGGACAGGTCTCCAGTCCATCACAGGGACACATGGACAAGTCTCCAGTCCATCACAGGGACACGTGGACAAGTCTCCAGTCCATCACAGGGACACATGGACAAGTCTCCAGTCCATCACAGGGACACGTGGACAAGTCTCCAGTCCATCACAGGGACACATTTACAAGTCACCAGTCCATCACAGGGACACGTGGACAAGTCTCCAGTCCATCACAGGGACACATGGACAGGTCTCCAGTCCATCACAGGGACATGTGGACAAGTCTCCAGTCCATCACAAGGACACCTGGACAGGTCTCAAGTCCATCACAGGTACACAGGGACAAGTCTCCAGTCCATCACAAGGACACATGGACAAGTCTCCAGTCCATCACAAGGACACGTGGACAAGTCTCCAGTCCATCACAGGGACATGTGGACAAGTCTCCAGTCCATCACAAGGACACCTGGACAGGTCTCAAGTCCATCACAGGTACACAGGGACAAGTCTCCAGTCCATCACAGGGACACATGGACAGGTCTCCAGTCCATCACAGGGACACATGGACAAGTATCCAGTCCATCACAGGGACACCTGGACAGGTCTCCAGTCCATCACAGGGACACATTTACAAGTCTCCAGTCCATCACAGGGACACATTTATAAATTAAAATATATAAATTGCACATTTTTGTCATCTGTGTATGTTTCCCATACTTGACAGACAAAATTGTTCTCTGCATTTAACCCAACCACCACCAAGTGGTGCAGTGAGCAGCCGTAGTCAGCGCCCGGGGAGCTGGGGAAATAGGTATGCACTCATAGACACCCCAAGGTGTGTAGTGGCCGGGGTTCGAACTCGAACCAGGGTCCTTCAGATCACAAGTCCGGTTCCCTTGCAAGTCTCCAGTCCATGGGACTGGACAGTCTCTAGTCCATC
>JBBPBX010024931.1:19911-39274 GCA_038048925.1 Garcialebias charrua | reverse complement strand
ACTTTTTGAGTGATGGGTGTTCGTAGTGAGGATCAATAACTTTAAAGCCTGCGCATAATAACAACACTCAGACTTCGACTCAGATATTTAAAAACTCACAGTTTGTGTTATTGCTCTGGACTGATATGATTTACCTGATAAAAGTAGTTTAAATGCAGCTGTTGTTGTTAGCGCTGTTGCAAGCTGCTCGTTCTTCACTGCGGTGTTCACATTCCGATGACGTCGTTTCAAGCGCGTTCACGTGAGACGTGCCAAGAGAGAGAGAGCCAGTCTCTTCATGAAACAACAGTCCACACACACAGCGCTGAATGTGCGCGCCGCTCGTCTTTTAACAAGAAACAGTCCCAAACAGGAGACCGCAGTGAGAAGCTAACGGCTAAAGGCAGCGCGAGCTGCGCGTGCTTCGCGATAATAGCTCCGTGCGGAAACGCGGCCAGGAAATTTTGTTCCGCGGTGCATATATTAACGTTCAATGAGTGGAAAAAATAACCGAAACGGTACGCAGGTGGACCGAACCGAACGTGACGTACCGAAACGGTTCGGTAAACCCATTACAACCGTTACATGCCTAATATATATATATATATATATATATATTATTTTTCTCTTACCCCCCTGGTTGCCTGGCGGACATTCTAGGGATGGGCCGTCGGGGGTTGTCCTGGACTATGGGGGGGTTCGGGGCCTGGGGGTTCGTGGGCGGGGCTGGCATTTCGCTCTCCCTGGGGTTGCTTGGGCTCGGGTGTCCTGTGCTGTCGGCAGGGCGAGGGTTGGGCCGAATCTTGGATGTCGGCTGCTCTCCACCCCAGAATGAATGGGCCTACCTCCTGGGCTTGGGTGTGGGCTGCCCCATGTAGGGGGCAGGTACATGTCTTGGACCTAGGGGGTATAGAGGGTGCATCAGGATTATGAATGGAACGTGTCGTTATTGTTTGTCTTTGTGTGAGTGAGGATGAGGGTGGGTCTGAGTGAGTGTGTCTGTGTATGAATGTCTAATTGTCAGGCTGGGATTTGGACTGCCCCCTCTCTGTTACATCTGAGGCTACTTGGTGTTGCGCTCCTACCACGTGGCCCCCAGGTGGGTGTCCTTTTTTCTGCGGGCGTGCTGGGGGCCCTTGTTGTCGCTTTCAGGTTTGGCCGCTTGGGTGTGTGTCGGCTCGGCCTGGTGGCTGCCTGGTGGGGCTCGGGTCCTCTGGTCCTATCGGGTCTGGGCCTGAGGGGTGGGCGTCCCCGGTGCCCGGGCCTCGGTGCCGGGCCTGGGGCTACGTCAGTGCAGCGGGCTCTTGCAGCGGGCTCCGGCGGGGGCCTGTGGGTTTGTCGCTGTTGGCCTCCCGGGGGTCATTGTGTGTAGTCGCTGGTGGAGCTCGTCCGGTTCTCCCCCTTGGTCAGATCTGGGGAGAGGGTGAGTGGCTCGTCCTGTTCGGGTGGCCCTGGGGACTCTGGGCTCGGGGTCCTTCTTGGGGTCTTGGGCTTTGATCGCCCCTTCGTCTGCCTCGGGCCTTGGGGGGGCGGATCTCTGATGCTTCACGGTCGCTACTGAATGTTCTATTGGAGGAACCTTATTCACTTATGCATGTTCACAGCCACACACAAATGGATGCAGGGATGTATATGTAGATATCATATGCAGATATGTAGATGGATATGTGATATGAATGTATATGTATATATATTTGTAGGTATGGGTATGTTTATTTATGGAAATCTACTGCAAGGTCATGAATATTATTAGTCGTTATGCATGTGTATTTTGTTGCTGTGTTCTGTCATGTACTTTGCAGGATTGCGGACGGAGGTTGGGTGTATTTGCCTTATGCTTTTTTTGTGGATAATTGTTGTGTTTTGTTGTCTTACTTTCTATCTTTCCTTTCTCTCTATATAAAAAAATAAAAAATAATAATTCATATCCGTGTGAGAGGATGGCTGTGAGGTGAGAAGGGAGGCCATCTATAAAAGGGGGAAAAAAAAAAAAAAAAGAATGAATGAATTAAAAGATACTAGTTGTAGATTAAGCCCAAAAAGTGAACAGGGTGTGAATGCTTGCCCCTGTATTAAAGCTGCTATCTGCGATTTCTGTATGACCAAAACACTTAGAAAAATTTTCAACAAGGAAAAGCATTCTGCACAGTCCGTGGTCTGTGAACTTGAGATCTGCTCCGCCCCCAGCTGCAGTCTCTCGGAGACGCTGCGATATTCTGTGTTTATATGTTAATAAAACCTTCTAAAAAAATAAAATAAAACCATTGAGCGCTAGTCCAGCACACCAGAAGACCAGGAAATCTTCAGAGCCTCTGGCAGCCACGTTGAACCCTACTTTTATTCACTCGTGACAATTTCACTTCCTCATTCATTGCAGTCGGCAGAGGGAGAGCGGTGGATGAAGCGATTATTTGACTTTTGGAGAAAAAAAAAAGTCCTGATCAGGGATTAAGAAGGGGAATTTAATACATTTGTGTGACATACAAAACAGTCCTGCATCGCTTTCCAATCCTTTGAACGAGAACGTGCGCGGCGCTGGGGCTGGGACAGGTGGGGGCGTGGGTTGGGGCGTGAGAAGCTCTGTTGAGGACAACTGGAACGCAGCTCTTTATTGGCTGATTAAAAACTCTGTTTTTATTGGCTGGAAAATGGCGTGTCACCTTTTCTTTTTAGAAATGCTTATTTACCACCTGGAGAAGCAAGGGGACAATATTTTTTATTTTTTTATTTCAGAGATTACTTGGCTAACATCAGTCTGTCAGGAGGTAGTGACAGAGTGAAGAAATATGTTTATAAAATAAGCTACATACTGAAGCTTTAAATGAATAAAAACAAAACTAATAAACTGAACATTTGATTGTGTTTCCATAACAGATCCCACAGATCATTCCAGACTCGACTACTTCACCAAGTAATAAAGATCATGAACTTGATGATCCTCTGCCTTCTGAACTGAAGGAATGTTGGGATGTAGAGGAGCAACTGGAAGAAGAGGTCCCTTCTGCTTCCTATTCTGTTCTTCTTTGCCCAAAGGATGATACAGTTTTACTCAAGAAGTCATCACATTCTGATGATGTAGGTGAAGCTGAGTTGGACAATCCCTTTGATAGCGACATGTGCCACCTTGAGAAAAGTCTGCATGGTAATGAAGGGCAGCTGGTCAAAGATGAAGGCGGGGGTTCGAGCAAATCAGGCTCTAATGCTGAGGAACGTTCTCAGCTTTACACAGAGCTGTTGGATGTAGGGGATAAGTCGTGTTTAAGTGAAAACTTGTCATTGTTGAGTTCAACAAACAGAGAAGTAGCCAGCTACAGCCTGTGTAATGGGCTTCAGGTGGTGCTATGTCAGGGTGATATCACCACACTCAGAGCTGATGCTCTGGTGAATGATGCCAATGAGAATTTGAAACATAGTGAAGGGGTTGCTGCTGCTCTGAGTCAGGCAGGTGGTCCGGACGTACAGTGTGAGAGTGATGCTTTAATTAAACACAAAGGAAAAATCCCTACAGGTGACGTGGTAGTGACCAAAGGAGGTAACTTGAACTGCGTAAGACTGATGCATGCTGTTGGCCCTGTAGCTGGAAAAGCAAGTGGCAAAGAGAAGGTCTTACTAGAAAGAACAATCAGGCGTGCTCTGAACTTGGCAGAAACAATGAAATTTACATCCATTGCCTTGCCGTGCATCAGCTCAGGAGTGTTCGGTGTTCCTGTGTCTGTGTGCTCTGAGGCTATTGTGACTATTGTTAAGGAGTTTGGTAGTCAGGGTGGGCGAAGTCTGAGTACAATCATATTGATAGATGACAAAGAAGAAGTGGTGAGGACCATGCAAGAGGCATGTGACAGACTTTTTCTGGGTAAAAGTACCATAACCCACACACTGAGTGGTGATCCAGTTGGACTGGAGTTCACAATGAATTCTACTGGTCAAGAAACGGATACAGGAGAGGCTGATGGAGGTCCTAAGGGTGTGGTCAAAGTTGAGCTTGTTCAAGGGATAATTGAGACCCAGCAGGTGAGAAATCCTTAAAGTTACAAGTTATCCAAAACAAAACTGAACAATTTATACAAATTAGAGAGTGATATGTGATGTTGTGCTTGCAACTGATGTCCACTTCCCATTTTAGGTAGATGCCTTGGTGTCTCCCATGGTCGGCAACGATCCTCTGTCCACTCGTGTTGGAAACCTTTTGAACAAAATGACTGGTTTTCAGCTGGTTGCACAGTTCAGACATGAATCAGGAGGTGAAACGGAGTTGGGCGATTCAGTTCTGGTGGACGCATTGCATGGACTTCCATCTAATGCTGTCTTTTTCCTCAACCTTGTTCCGTGGGATGAAGATGAAAAGGGAGCTCCTGTTGAGGTGAGATAATGGAGCGATTCTATTAAAATTAGACTTTAAGACCAGTTCAGACTTTGTTTTCCAGCTCCTGGCACTTAAGAATATTTGTTCTTGTTTTCCACAGATTCTCAGGCTGGGCATCAACAACATCCTTACTTCCTGTGACGAGAAAGGGTTTGGATCTGTGGCCTTTCCTGTTCTTGGAGCTGGGCTTGCCCTGCAATTTCCTGAAACCATGGTAGCCAAAGTTTTACTAGAGGAAATCCATACGTTTGAACAAAACAGAAGCAACAGCACACCGATTGTGATTCGCATCGTCATACACCCCGATGATGACGAGACTGAGCAGGTATCAAAATGCAATGGGTCATCAACACTGTTTACAGTATGTATGGGTAAAAAGCATTCAAGTCTTCTATTTTATTTACAGGAAGTGATATATATTTATATTACAAGCCCAAAACCAGAAAAGTTGGCACGTTGTGGAAATCGCAAATAAAAACAGAATACAATGACTTGCAAATCTTTTTCAACCTATATTCAATTGAACACACTGCAAAGACCACATACTTAACGTTCGAACTGGTAAACTTTGTTATTTTTTGCAATTATTAGCTCATTTGGAATTTGATGCCTGCAACATGTTTCAAAAAAGCTGGCACAAGTGACAAAGAAGACAGAGAAATTTGAGGAATGCTCATCAAACACTTATTTGGAATATCCCACAGGTGAACATGCAAATTGGGAACAGGTGGGTGCCATGATTGGGTATAAAAGCAGCTTCCTTGACATGCTCAGTCATCCACATAGAAGGATGGGGCGAGGGTCACCACTCTGTGAACAAATGCGTGGGCAAATTGTCGAACAGTTCAAGAACAACTTTTCTCAACGAGCTATTGCAAGGAATTTAGGAATTTCACCATCTACGGTCCGTAATATCATCAAAAGGTTCAGAGAATCTGGAGAAATCACTACACGTAAGGGGCAAGGCCGAAAACCAACATTGAATGCCCGTGACCTTCGATCCCTCAGGCGGTACTGCATCAAAAACCGACATCAGTGTGTAAAAGATATCACCACATGGGCTCAGGAATACTTCAGAAAACCACTGTCAGTAACTACAGTTCGTCGCTACATCTGTAAGTGCAAGTTAAAGCTCTACTATGCAAAGCAAAAGCCATTCATCAACAAGATCCAGAAACGCCGCCGGCTTTGCTGGGCCCGAGCTCATCTGAGATGGACTGATGCAAAGTGGAAAAGTGTTCTGTGGTCTGATGAGTCCACATTTCAAATTGTCTTTGGAAACTGTGGACGTCGTGTCTTACGGACCAAAGAGGAAAAGAACCATCAGGACTGTTATAGGCGCAAAGTTCAAAAGCCAGCATCTGTGATGGTATGGGGGTGCATTAGTGCCCAAGGCATGGGTAACTTACACATCTGTGAAGGCACCATTAATGCTGAAAGGTACATACAGGTTTTGGAGCAACATATGCTGCCATCCAAGCGACGTCTTTTTCATGGACGCCCCAGCTTATTTCAGCAAGACAATGCCAAGCCACATTCTGCACGTGTTACAACAGCGTGGCTTCGTAGCAAAAGAGTGCGGGTCCTCCCCTGGCCTGCCTGCAGTCCAGACCTGTCCCCCATTGAAAATGTGTGGCGCATTATGAAACGTAAAATACGACAACGGAGACCCCGGACTGTTGAACAACTTAAGCTGTACATCAAGCAAGAATGGGGAAGAATTCCACCTGAAAAGCTTCAAAAATTGGTCTCCTCAGTTCCCAAACGTTTACTGAGTGTTGTTAAAAGGAAAGGCGATGTAACACAGTGGTAAATATGTCCCTGTGCCAACTTTTTTGCAATGTGTTGCTGCCATTGAATTCTAAGTTAATGGTTATTTGCAAAACAAAATAAAGTTTCTCCGTTCGAACATTAAATATATTGTCTTTGCATTCTATTCAGTTGAATATGGGTTGAAAAAGATTTGCAAGTCATTGTATTCTGTTTTTATTTGCGATTTGCACAACGTGCCAACTTTTCTGGTTTTGGGCTTGTACTTACAGGAAGTGATATATACCGGTATTTATATTACTAACTGCTGGTTAAACCACCAATAACTAATACAGGTAGTCCCCGACTTACGAGCGAGTTCCGTATCTATGGGCCATTCGTAAGTCGAAAATTTGTAAGTAGGATCACAAAAAAGAAAAGAAAAAATATATATATTTTATTTATTAAATAAATAGATGTACAGTACTGTACAGTCACCAAGCACTTAGCCTATCCTAACACAGTTTTTAAAGATGAAGGAATGAGTTGAATTGTCTCCCTTTCACATAAAGGGAGCTAGCTCCCTTTATGTGAATGGAGCCTGCTAGGGAGGAGGGAGACAATTCAACTCACTCCTTAACTATGTTAGGATAGGCTAAGTGCTTGGTAACTGTACAGTACTGTACATTTATTTATTCATTATAAAAAAATAAAAACTTTTTTTTTTTTATGAGATGCACACCGGGTATTCGTAAGTCCGAAACGTCGTAAGTCAGGGGCGTCGTAAGTCGAGGACTACCTGTAACCACGTCATATGCTCTTATACACTTTGGCGATGGCAATGAATAAAATGATGATGAGATGAAAGTACAGTACACACAATATTAAAAAAAACCTGGGTTTAAAAAACCTGCGCTAGAGTGAAGCCATAAGAAGTGAACCGCAATATAGTGACTGTATTGTCAAACATTTAACTTATAAGTAAGAAAATATTGGTCAAATGTTGGTGTCTCACTAGTTTATTGTGGAAAATTAATTACCGGGTACCCTATATTCATCCTGATTTATTAAGGACTTCGTGGCTTTTTGAAAGAATTAGTAAAATTTCTCATATGCATTGTTTTGCAAGAAATCATGTTTAAAAACTCATGTTTTGTGCGGAACCTATCCTACTGTGTACAGCAGAAGTAGATGCCAAATAAAAATAAAATAAAAACAGTGAACTCCTTTTAGCTTTGATTACGGCTTAGTTTTGCTGTGGCGTTTCCACAAGCTTCAGCCATGTCACATTTATTTCTGTCCAGAGCTGCATTAATGTTTCACCAAGATCTTGATTTGATGACAGGAGATTCAGACACATGTGCAAACTCCTCTCTGGCACATCCCAAACATTCTCACTGGGGTTCAGGTCTGGACTCTGTGGTGGTCAATCTATGTGTGAAAATGATGTCTCGTGCTCCTTGAACCCCTCTTGCACACTTTGAGCCCGATGCATTGTCATCTTGGAACATGCCCATGCCATGAGGAAAGAAAAGTACATTAAAGGATTAACCTGCTCTTTCAGTATAATCAGGTAGTCGGCTAACCTCATTCTTTGTACACATACCATTGCTGAACCTAGATCAGACCGACTCCAGCAACCCCAGATCATAGACTGCCCCCACAGGCCTGTATTGCAGGCACTAGGCATGATGGGTGCATCACATCAGCTGCCTCTTCTTATCCTGATGCTTACTCTCCACTGTCCTTCAAGTTTTTAATAATGTGTCTGAAAGATGAGTTGATCTTAATTGTTTTCAACCATCTCCTTTAATGTTATGTCTGCTTGATGCATGCCCATGATCAATGCCAGAGCTAGGGCTGGGCGATATCTTGATATTTTTTAAATATCGAGATTTTTTTTGTTGTGATATAAGTTGAGACTATCTCGATATAAATGATATACGGTAAGTTTTATACTTGAAAATCCTCCTGCTGCCTTCTTTCTCCCACTCGCCCCCTCCTTCTCCTTCACTGAACACAGACCCGGCCCCTCAGCGGCCCCCTCCTTCCTGCCTGCAGGAGGTGGGCGGAGACTTTTAGCATAACAAGTAAACATGGCAGATATGAAGAGCCGCTAGCTGCTGAGGGGAGAAAAAACTATTTTTTTTCGGAGCTAATTTGGATTTAAATTGTCAGAAGATGGGCAGAAAAATTATTTCTGTAGACAATGCTGAAAATAGGCCTGACGAAAGGTCGAAACTACGAATCTTTTTCACAATTTAAACAGTGGAGTGGAGCATGAACCATGAAACGGCAACTCCGAGTGTTTTTAAAGTCTGCTTCCTTAAAACAAACCACAGGTCCGAGCTTATTTAGCTGCGCTGAGCTTTATGAGAGGAACAGAGAGAGGTGGAGACATTAATAAATCAGCAGTTTATCATATCACTAAATATATGGTCTTTAGCGTCTAACAAGATGGCTAACACTTAGCCATCTTGTTCCACAGCTGAGACTGACCTTGTCTTTAGAGATATGATAAACTGCTGATTTATTAATGTCTCCACCTCTCTCTGCTCCTCTCATAAAGCTCAGCACGGCTAAATAAGCTTGGACCCGTGGTTTGTTTTAAGGAAGCAGACTAAAAACACTCGGAGCTGCCGCAGCTTTACGGTTCTGAGTGGAGGCTCACATTACTGCAGTTCACAAACACACTGACTAACATTAAGGCACCTTTCTATCTTATCAAAACACTCAAAGCTCTTTACAACACAATCTGTCCTCATTTACCCATTCATACAGCACTCTACTAGATCTGTACAAAGAATACGGTAATCAGTATTTTATCACTTTCATACACCGATGGGCAGTGCTGGGCAGCGCTAATCCGCTATTTCTAAAGCACTTATTAATTTATTTAGTTCCGCAATTTCAAAAGCGCTTATGTATTAGCAACGCTAGCGGACGCTAATGCTAATAAGCTAACGTGCTAATGGCAAACTACTTTTTTAAATCCACCAGATTTGACAATTTCGTGAAACTCTCAAGCTCAGAAGAACTTGTGCTATAACGTCAGCTATGAAATATATATTTTTCTCAGCAAAGAAATAATTGTTTTTACTGTGTTTTCTTGGAAAGTCCTTAGCTTCTGTGGCTGTCGCGGACGCCATTTTGAACAGTGCTAATGGCGAACTACTTTTTTAAATCCAGCAGATTTGACCATTTCGTGAAACTCTCAAGCTCAGAACAACTTGTGCTATAACGTCAGCTATGAAATATATTTTTCTCAGCAAAGAAATAATTGTTTTTACCGTGTTTTCTTGGAAAGTCCTTAGCTTCTGTGGCTGTCGCGGATGCCATTTTGAACAGTGCTAATGGCGAACTACTTTTTTTAATCCAGTAGATTTGACCATTTCGTGAAACTCAAGCTCAGAACAACTTGTGCTATAACGTCAGCTATGAAATATATTTTTTCTCAGGAAAGAAACAATTGTTTTTACCGTGTTTTCTTGGAAAGTCCTTAGCTTCTGTGGCTGTCGCAGACGCCATTTTGAATAGTGCTAATGGCGAACTACTTTTTTAAATCCAACAGATTTGACCATTTCGTGAAACACTCAAGCTCAGATAAACTTGTGCTATAACGTCAGCTATGAAATATATTTTTTCTCAGCAAAGAAATAATTGTTTTTACCGTGTTTTCTTGGAAAGTCCTTAGCTTCTGTGGCCACCGCCATTTTGAAGAGAGGGCAAATGGCGAACTACTTTTTTAAATCCAGACGCGTCGCGTAGGCCGCTGAGAAACATCCATAAGTTCACCCTCCATGTTAAAAACTCTTCGTCTGACTCTTCAAAAACAAGCAATAAGGCTGCAGAGTAACACACTGGCTGCTAACTGCGCTCTCTAGCCAAGAGACTGAGGGGGACGCTTTTTTGTCATGGACCACATCCGGCGCTGACAGAATATGGTCTGTTAGCAGTCGTCCGGTTGATTTAAGAGCCCGTAAATACGTTTTTTTGTTTTTACTGATAGATAATTAGTTATTAGTGGTACTGCATTTTAAATAAAAAATTGCCTAAATCCGCTTATGAATTATAAAAGTTAGTCAATCCGCTGTAAAGCTAACAAATTGTTTAGGTCCGTTATAAGCGGATTAGCGCTTTAGCCCTCTCTAGCGGTCTGGCGCCCACCTTTGCCGATGGGACACACATCAGAGGCAATGAGGGGTTCAGTGTCTTGCCCAGGACACTTCAGCATGTGACTGCTGGTGGAATTGAACCCCCAGCTCTCCCATTGGAGTAGGAATGCTCTAGCCTCTCAGCCACAGCTGCCCCCAATTGAAGAGGATTATTATTTAATATGTGTAAATAAATGTCTAAAAAAATAATGTATGTAAATAGTTTTTTTTTTTTAGACATTTATTTTGTAGAGTTACAGCTGTTTGATAAATGTTGCTGTTTGATAACTGGGACAAAGTTTTGGCTCAGAAATATATTTTTAGTATTATTCTATGGAAAGAAAAATATTGAGATATATTTTGTATATAATAATAATAATAATAATGAATTCAATTTATAACGCACTTTTCATTAGTGAAAATCTCAAAGTGCTACACACATTGAATGCTACACACATTCATACACTGGTAGCGGCAGACTACCATGCAAGGTGCTTTCCAGTCCTACCGGGAGCAACTCGGGGTTAAGTGTCTTGCCCAAGGACACAACGACACATGGTGTGGGGAACCGGGATTCGAACCGCCAACCTTCCTATCGGGGGACGACTGCCATTACCACTATGCCACGGCCGCCCCACGATTTATCATAATATAGAGATATTAATTTTGGTCGCAAGCTCTAGCCTCAACACATATAGCGGATGAGCCACTTGGGGGTCTTCTCCCAGACATTTTTGAATAAAGTAGATGCGATTTCCTGTATTTTGGTGTATTTTAACAGGTTGTCAAACATCTATGTTTACCATTTTTAAACACTCACATCCCCCCTCCCCCTTACTTGATAGTTCTGAGCCGACTCTTCTCTGCTAGATTCACTGTCCGATTCCACTTGTGAAACCTTCAGGCACTCACTCTCACCACTCTTTTAGGGACGGAGATGTTTTTTAAGGGTAGAGGCGGAAATGCTTCAACTGAAGGGGCAGATGATCAAATATGATTTTAAGAAGTTGTGTTCTGTCGTCGGTTGTGTTTAAAATTAGTGTTTATGTCATTATTTTCAGTTTACATATCTAATATAAGTTTTATTCATTCAAGGCAGTCATATATGTTCATAACTTTATTATTAGTAAGACTGAGAGCTGCTGGATCCATGCAAATACAGTAGTTGCCGGAACGCACCCTGTCAAAATAAGCGAGTTCCTGGATCCTGTTCTGGCTGGATCTGGCTCAGATTAAGCCCTGTGCATGCCAATAATTTGACCCTTCTGAACATTTTATGCACGACCCACAGGGTGTGTCTTTCAACAAGATTGTTTATCAAATGAGAAGCTGCTCAGTTATCACCGAGGGCTAAATAACTTGTTGCTAGCTGAAACATCATCACCCCTTTAGTAATTATCCAATGGGAGACTGAAACTATTTGCTTAGTTAAATCCAAGTGGTGACCTTTTTTCAGACAGGCAGTGTAGAATGCACTTAAGCAAAACTACAAACAATATATTTTGCACATTTTATCTACGTTCAGACAGGGTCATTTACAGCATCCGTTTTAATTTCACCACCTTGGCCATTTTTATTGTATGTCTGAAATCGTTCAAGTGCAATGAAAAGAGACAAGCAGTATTCAGTGTTGGGTGACATGTTTCAAGTTTTCTTTTGGTGAATCTTTCTCATTTGACATATTTTATTACAGACAGCCTACCTGTACTATCACACATTATACACCCAGCTTTCAATATACAACCTAATTATTTACACAATAATTACTCTGTGTAAAATAATCAAATGCAATAGAATTTTAATGTTTTTTTTTTTGTTATATAGGACAAATGCATAATACTGGCTTGAACCACTTTCATTTTTTTCTTTTTAAAGGCTTTCAGGTTTGAGCAGGAAGCTTTCAAATACAAAGGATCCACTCAGGATGATCAGCAACAAGCGCAAAGTCAAGGTGGGTGTAGTGATTATTGGAGACCTGTGAGATTGAAGTATTGCTTGGAGTGTTGGTGTTGGTTCTCGTTTGGCTTTATTTAACTACAGTAATGACAAAAGGTTGAGGCAGGAATTCTGTGAATCCTGTGTTTTTAGGTGTGCGTCTTTCATTTGAGTCACATGTTTCATGCAGTTATTGGGTTTTTTACAGAACCCCCATGGGTCTCGAGTAGAAATAGAATGTTGGGTAGGAAGAATCTGTTCAGTTTCTTAAACTATACTCAGATTCTCAGTAATTTTCAGTAATTCTCAGTAATGGATGAATGGAAAGGTGGATGGTTGGAAAGGTAGGTGGATGGATGGAAAGGTGGATGATGGATGGATGGATGGAAAGGTAGAAGGATGGATGGATGGGAAGGTAGAAGGATGGATGGATGATGGATGGATGGAAAGGTAGATGGATGAATGGAAAGATGGATGGATGAATGGAAAGATGGTTGGATGAAAGGTGCGTGGATGGATTGATGAAAATGTGGATGGATGAATGGAAATGTAGATGGATGGATGGATGAATGGAAAGGTAGATGGATGGATGGATGGATGGATGGATGGATGATAGAAAGGTGGATGATGGATGGAAAGATAGAATGATGGATTGGTGGAAAGGTGGACGGATGGATGGATGGACGGACAGATGTATGTAAAGGTGGATGGATGGATGGAAAGGTAGATGGATGGATGGATGGAAAGGTACAGTAGATGGATGGATGGAAAGGTGGATTATGGAAAGGTAGATGATTGATGGATGGATGGAAAGGTAGATGGATGGAAAGATGGAAAGGTGGATGGATGGAAAGGTAAATGGATGGATGGATGGAAAGGTGGATGGATGGAAAGGTGGATGGATGGATGGAAAGGTAGATGGATGGATGGATGAAAAGGTAAATGGATGATGGATGGATGAAAGGTGTGTGAATGGATGAATGGAAAGGTCGGTGGATGGATGGAAAGGTAGGTGGGTGGATGGATGGAAAGGTGGATGATGGATGGAAAGGTAGAAGGATGGATGGATGGAAAGGTAGAAGGATGGATGGATGGAAAGGTAGATGGATGAATGGAAAGATGGATGGATGAATGGAAAGATGGATGGATGAAAGGTGCGTGGATGGATTGATGAAAAGGTGCACGTATGGATGAATGGAAAGATGGATGGATGAATGGAAAGGTGGATGAATGGAAAGGTAGATGGATGGATGGATGGATGGAAAGGTGGATGATGGATGGAAAGGTAGAATGATGGATGGGTGGAAAGGTGGATGGATGGATGGACGGACGGATGTATGGAAAGGTAAATGGATGATGGATGGAAAGGTACAGTAGATGGATGGATGGATGGATGGATGGATGGATGGAAAGGTGGATGAATGGATGGAAAGGTAGATGATGGATGGATGGATGGATGGATGGATAGATGGAAAGGTGGATGATGGATGGAAAGGTAGATGGATAGATGGATGGAAAGGTAGATGGATGGATGGATGGAAAGATGGATGGATGGAAAGTTGGATGGATGAATGGAAAGGTGGATGGAAGGATGAAAAGGTAAATGGATGATGGATGGATTGATGGATGAATTGAAATATAGATGAAAAGATGGATGGATGAATGAATAGATGGAAAGATGAATGGATGATGGATGGATGGATGGAAATATAGATTATGGATGGATGAATGAATAGATGGAAAGATGGATGGATGAATGGGTGATGATGGATGGAAATATAGATTATGGATGGATGAATGAATAGATGGAAAGATTGATGATGGATGAATGAATAGATGGAAAGATTGATGATGGAATAATGAATTGATGGATGGATTTATGGAATAATCGATGGATGGATGGATGGATTTATGGAAGAATGAATGGGTGGATGGATGGAAACATAGATGATGGATTTATGGAATAATCGATGGATGGATGGATTTATGGAAGAATGAATCGGTGGATGGATGGAAACATAGATGATGGATTAATGGAAGAATGGATGGATGGAAAGATGGATGGATGGAAAGATAGATGATGGATGGATGGAAGAATGAATGGATGGATGGATTGAAGCATAGATGGATGGATGGAAGAATGAATGGATGGATGGATTGATTAGAGTCATCCAGTAGCACGTTCTAATTATACAGAGAGAGAAAAACATGAAATAATCTAAAAAAGAAGCCGAATACACAAATTTTAGAAAAAGACAATATGCATTTATTGGTGGTTCCTAAACATCTGCAGCAGTTTAGATTAAAATTAGACTATATGGTAAATGGAGCTTACTTATATAGCGCTTTCCAGCCCCCTGTGAGGGGCCCCAAAGCGCTTTACAGCACCAGCCATCCACCCATTCATACACACATTCATACACTGGTAGCGGTAGACTGCCATGCAAGGCGCCATCCAGTCCTACCGGGAGCAACTCGGGGTTAAGTGTCTTGCCCAGGGACACAAGACACATGATGTGGGAATTCGGGATTTGAACCTCCAACCTTCCGATCAGGAGTCGACCTCCACTACCACTGTGCCACGGCCGCCCCACGATAGACATATGTTTACCCCAACGTACAAGTCTCTGTGGGCAGCGAGCCGCGGACGCGCGCTCCCCCACCAGCTGTTAGCACATCAGCTGCTAGCAGCTCATCAGCGGCTAGCTCGGATATCATCAAATTCTGTGTTGTCAACGCCCGATCTGTTTGCAACAAAACGTTCATCCTCAGGGATTACTTTGAAGAGCACGACTTGGACTTTTTCTGCATCACAGAATCGTGGATGTCGTCGGGTGAGTCCAGCGCGCTGACGGAAATAATACCACCAAACTGTTTGTTTTTTAACGACCCGCGACCATCAGGTCGTGGCGGTGGATTATTAACTATCTTCAAATCAACTTTTGACTGTAAACAACTGTCCATTCCAGTCTCCTGCTCTAGCTTTGAGCTGACTGTGTTTGAACTCGGACATTCACCTGTAACTTTGTGTGCTCTTGTCTACCGGCCGCCTCGCTCCAAGAACTTCATCAGCGAGTTTTCTGATTTCTTGGCTGAAATTACAGCTAAATATTCTCGGGTCGTCATTTCAGGCGACTTCAACTTGCACGTGTGTTGTCCTGAGAAGCCCATGGTTAAGGACTTTTTAGATTTATTGGACTCATTTAATTTAACTCAACACGTGAACTCTCCCACGCAGCAGCGTGGACATTTGTTGGACCTTGTTTTAACATGCGATGTGACTGTTTCAAACCTTGAAATAGGAGACAATGTATTCTCAGATCATAGGCCAGTGAATTTTCAGTTCACCATCCCCCATGTAAATCCTAAAACATGCATTTCTGCACGTAAAGGCAGGAATGTTAACCATTTAACTGCCGCACGTTTCACTGAGGTTTACAACAATGACATGTTAATTCAGCCCCCGGGGTTCCTCTCCAGCACTGAGGAGCTGACAAACCAGTTTGACTCTGTTTGTTTAAAGACTTTGGATAAAGTAGCGCCTATCAAAACGAGAAGACCAAAACTCAGGGCCGAACCGTGGCTGAATGACACTACCAGAGCTGCGAGGCAGCAATGCCGAAAGGTGGAGAGGAAGTGGAAAAAAGACAGTCTGCAGGTCTCTTTTGAGATGGTAAAAGAGAGCTGGCGCCGATATCAGAAAGCAGTGATAACTGCTAAATCACAATACTTCGCTGATATCATTGCTGCAAATTCTCGTAACCCTCGAGTTTTGTTCTCCACCCTAAACTCTGTTCTCCACCTCACTGAACAATCACCCATGGAAGCCTCGACTGAGCTGTGCGAGAACTTCCAACATTTCTTTTTAGATAAAATCGCAACCACCAGGGCTCTCATTTCTCCTCCATCTCACGATCCATCCATCCCACCTCAATCTGTTGCTGTGTTTGACCATTTTGAACCAGTCTCTCTGTCCTCTCTAGAGCAGGTCATGTGTAGCCTGAAACCATCTGGCTCCCCCTTCGATGTGGTCCCCCCTCGGCTTCTAAAGGAGGTTTTTCACACTCTAGGTCCCTCCATTCTCTCTATTGTTAATAGCAGTCTATCCTCGGGTGTGGTGCCAAAATCATTAAAACATGCTGCTGTTCAACCCCTCCTGAAAAAACCAAACCTCGACCCGTCAGTATTATCCAATTTCAGGCCTGTCTCCAGACTCCCATTTGTTTCTAAACTTCTAGAGAAAATAGTTGAGTCCCAACTAAAGTGCTTCCTGGAGGATCACGCTATCCCCGAGCTATTCCAGTCTGGCTTCAAATCCCTCCACAGCACTGAGACTGCCCTACTGAAGGTTTTTAACGACATCTTTCTATCCACAGATACTGGTGACTCTGTGCTGCTTGTCCTATTGGACCTCACATCCGCTTTCGACACCATTGACCATGAGATCCTCATTGCTAGGTTGGAGCAGTGGGTGGGCATCTCAGGATCAGCCCTAAACTGGTTCAGATCCTACCTCTCTGACAGGTCTTTTTGTGTGTCCATCAATGATTTTACTTCTGCAGTGGCGGCTCTTAAATGGGGGGTTCCGCAGGGGTCCATCCTGGGTCCTCTCTTGTTCTCCTTATACCTGCTGCCACTCGGTGCTATCTTCCGGAAACACAATATACCTTTCCACTTCTACGCTGATGACTGTCAAATCTACTTCCCCCTAAGACAAAATGGTACAGGCTCTATTCAACCTCTGCTCGACTGCCTGGCTGACATCAGGGACTGGATGGCTTTAAATTTCTTAAGCTTCAATGATAAGAAGTCTGAAGCCATATTGTTCCTTCCCAATGACACAACCTCAAACCACTGCATTGACCTGTCTGCTCTACCCCTGTCCGAAAAACAAAAAGTCAAAAATCTGGGAGTGATAATGGATCCTTCCATGAAACTCAACAGTCATGTAAACATGATTGTCAAATCCTGTTTTTTCCAGCTGAGGCGTCTGTCTAAGCTGAAGCCCATATTATCCAAAAAGCACCTGGAGACAGTGATTCACGCATTCATTACATCTAGGCTTGATTACTGCAATTCACTTCTGTTTGGCGTCAGTCAAGCCACCATTGCACGATTACAACTGGTTCAGAACGCAGCTGCCCGATTTTTAACCAGCACACGCAAAAGAGAGCACATTACACCAGTCTTGGCCTCCCTTCACTGGCTACCGGTTCATCTTCGAATCCAATTCAAAATTCTCATGTATGTCTACAAATCGCTGAACAGTCTCGCCCCCGCCTATCTCTCGGATCTGATACACCCATATGTTCCTCCACGTGCTTTGAGGTCAGAGGATCAGGTACTCTTAATAGTTCCAGAAACTCGCCTTAAGCGCAGGGGTGACAGAGCGTTCTCTGTAGCAGGCCCAAGACTCTGGAACGAGTTACCGCTGCTCATCAAACAGGCCCCCTCCCTCTCGGTTTTCAAATCCCGGTTAAAAACTCACTACTACTCCATCGCTTTCAATGCCAGCTGATGTGTACTGGATCGTTTGATTTATGATCTGCAATGTTTTTATGTTTTTCGTGTTGTACTTCATTGTATGTGTTGCCTGTTGCGTGTTTGTTTGTCCAGCACTTTGGTGGACTTGTTCCTGTTTAAAGTGCTTTATAAATAAAATGGTATGGTATGGTATGGTAAGTAAATACTGTAGTTTTTTTAATGAAAGCAAAGTGTAAATATAATGTTACTTTTTTATTTCTACAGAATCCACCACAAAGAGGCTTGTCCTGCTGGGGAAGACTGGATCTGGGAAAAGCCACCTGGCTAACACCATATTAGGAGAGGAACTTTTCACCTCTTATTATTCCTCTACCTCCGGAACCCAAACAGTTCAAGCAGAGACCAAGTCTGTGAGCGGAAGAAGTCTCACTTTGATCGACACTCCTGGTTTCTTTGACACAGAGAAGTCTGAGGAGGTTCTAAAGCCAGAGATCATGAAATGCATCACAGAGTGCTCGCCTGGACCTCATGCCTTTCTCATTGTCTTAAAAGTGGAAAAGTTTACAATGCATGAGCAGGGCGTTATCGATAAAATATGTGAGTATTTCTCCGATGATGCTTTGAATTATGCTGTTCTCGTCTTTACTCATGGTGACAACCTTGAAGGGATGACTATCGAAGAGTTTGTTGGTAAGAACGAGAAACTGAGAGATCTGATGAAGAGGTGCGGCGGTCGGTGCCATGTCTTTGATAATAAACACTGGAACAACGATCAGATCGGTGATTACAGAAACAACCAGTCTCAGCTGAAGTTGTTGCTTGACACTATAGACGAGATGGGGATGGAAACAAACAGATCCTATTACACCAATGAAGTTCTGCAGCATGTAGAAGAAAGGATCCTGAGGTATGAGGAGCAAATACGGGAGACGTCCGTCAACATGTCCCCTGGGGAGGTTAAAAAAAAGGCCAAAGACATTGTGTCCAATGAGCTTTTGGTACACCTGGCGGGTACCGCAACAGGTGTTGTGTTAGGGGCTTTCTTTGGGGTGATGTCATTGATTGACATTGTTATGAAATTTTTGAAGAGCCCATCGGATATAAAGAAGCTTTGTAATAACTTAAAAAGTTTTGCACCTACAGCAGTTGCAGTAGGAGGTGAGGTGACCGGCATAGTCACTGCAGTGGTGATGGGTGTAACCGTGGCAGCTGCTGCTGTAACAGGAGGAGTCATAGGTGGCGCTATTGGGTCTGACGCTGCTAATGATGCAAAAACACCACTGGAGGCAGTAAAGAGGGCTTCTGAGGCTGTCAAAGAGCGGAAAAAGACCATGACACAAAAACAACTTTTTTAAAACACTATTTTTTATTAAGATAAGCACACAAACTCAGCTGACTAGCATCTTCTGATTTCTCATGGGTGTTTTGAGAGCTTACAATGAGGTCCAACTCATTTACACAAGGGACCAAAATTAAAAACCTAATCAAGGACTAGGCCTGTCGCGATAAACAATAAATCAATGAATCGCATGATAAATGAAAATTATCGACCTCGTTTTCATTTATCGGCTTTATCGTTTCTTCGTGTCTCTTTTTCTACTGAAGACACGGCTCCACTCCAGTGCTCTTCACTGACCCCTGCATTTCTTTTTTCTCTTTAAAATCCATTGTTTTGGATGGTTAAAAGCAGCTAAGCTGA